>JAIQCU010000422.1:1458-50881 GCA_022114935.1 Leptestheria dahalacensis | reverse complement strand
ATAAATTATGAGCACACGGCCGTCCCACCAGTGAAATCGAGATTGTGACTTACTGTGCCTCGTTGCGATCCATCGAGTCAGTGGCGCGGATCAAGATATGCTGCAGGTTCTGCAGAGCTATCATCAGCATTTCCCTGGTGGCTTTCTGGCGCGGATTGTTGCGTACCCGCCACAAGTTTTCGTGTAAACTGGAAAACCATCAAGTGTCATTAGTATAACTAGTATTGTTATTAGTAGCAGTAATACTACTAGTAGTAGTAGCAGTAGTCGTAGTAGCAGTAGTAGCAGTTGTAGTAGTAAGTAATAGTAGTAGTATGAATAGTAGTAAATAGCAATAAGTAATAGCAGTAGTATGAATAGTAGTAAATAGCAATAAGTAATAGCAGTAGTATGAATAGTGGTAATTAGCAATAAGTAATAGTAAGTAATAGTAGCAAGTAGTAGTAGTAGTAAGTAGTAGTAGTAGTAAGTAGTAGTAGTAGTAAGTAGTAGCAGTAATAGCAGCAGCAGCAGCAGCATTAGTAGTAGTAGTAGTAGCAGCAGTTGTAGTAGTAGCAGTAGTAGTAGTAGTAGCAGCAGCAGCAGCAGCAGCAGCAGCATTAGTAGCAGTAGTAGTAGGAATAGTATATAGTAGTAGTATTATGATTAGTAGTAGCGGTAGTAATATTAGTATCAGTAGTAATAGTACTTCATCAGTAGTACCAGTACTAGTAATTCTATGGACTTTTAAACTATTCAGTCGGTTTACCGGACTTCGTAATGACCCGTTGGACTCGGCTGCGTCGGGTAATACTCGAGGATAATGCGCTGGTTTCCCTGGATCTGCACAAGAGGGTAAGTGGCGAGGATTCGCTCCGGTAGGTGAGTGGTCCCACCTTCGCTGGTCACAGTGAATCTCAAATAGCCGTTATAGGAAGCCACCTTTAAAATATTGCATCATAATAGTTAATTTCATGATTCGTTTCGTGGATAGATAGATGGATAGATAGATGGATAGATCGACGGATAGATAGATCGATATAGTTAACACTTACTTTATCCTTCAAAAAGATATCAGGTAGTCTCCAGTAAACAGGCGCATCAAAGGCCTGACTGACGCCAATCTTCACATCTCCCGAAGTTCCAGGGACGATCCTCAGGTTATTGGTGATGTTCAAGCGCGTTTCTCCAGGTTTGAATTTCAACTCTCGCTGTCCAGGTAGAGCCAACTGTTCCACGACGGATCCATTAAAAAAATAAAATAAAATAAGAATTTTGGAGATTATGAATTGGAGATAAAAGCGGTCAAGCTGAAGCGTTTTTGGAAGCTAAAGTACAGAAAAAAAGCCAGGCAGCGGTTTTCTAGCGGAACAACAAGCTACAAAAGCCATGTTTATTCAAACGAGTCTTGAAGCGCGGTGAAATTTTTTGCTTTTCTTTCTCTTGTGCAAATGAGCAAAGCATAGCTGGAAACCGTAGCTGAGATAACGAGTCGTTTTTTTTACGTTGATGTAACAGATTTCCTGCGTGTTCACCGGGAACTGGTTGGCACTGATGGCGTTCGGCGGCCGAAGAGGATGATCGTAGTTTATGCGCAACGTCCGCCCACTCGTTTGGCCTCGCAACTGAATTACATTCACGTCAGAAACATTTCGGCTAAAAATTATTAAGGCGCACCGTTTTGTGTGCGACAGCTTAATTATACCTGTGCCCCTTTTCCTATTTTCTTAACCTTCTTTTTTTTTACATCTCTAAATATCTACTAGGGTTGTCATGATGGACGTATCGATTACTGGCCTTTGTTCGATGTCTTAAGAAGGAACAAGACTCTCTGTTTTTGCATTTAACGTCAAGAATCTGTCAAGTTGGTATCGGTCCGGTTAAAAATCAGTGCAAATGAAGAAAATGTCTGCTTAACCTTTTTGGATCAATCTAAAATCTGGTTTTAAATCACGATTTTCTACCTGTTATTTTCAATTCTCAATAACTTTAGATCGTTTACAAACAAAATTATTCAAAATCAAGTTCAGCCGACAAGTTTCCCTTTTGTCTGGCACACTTGTCGGACGGCTCATCGTACCTGAGACCAGACATAGTTGGCCTGGTTGCACGTCGACGTCCGCGTGAAACAGAAGCACTGAGTGCAGCCCGACTCACTGTCCTGCTGGAGTCCAAAAGTTCCCTCTTTGCAGCGGTCGCATTTTTTCCCCTCGACGTTAACCTGCAATACCAATTAAAAGTCAATTAAAACTTCTTATATTTGACAGTCTGGTAGCTTACATTCTGAAAACAAAAGCAATTTAAGTAGCACTAAACAGTTCATTAAAGGTTAGAAAGTCACGAAGAAGTTATCGGCATTCCCTTTTAATTGAAAACTGGAATTTTTCCAGCGTCGCAGAAATTTATGGGGAACCTTTTTCGACGCCCCCAGAGCGGGTGCCAAAAATCGGTCCGCTCCCGTAGGCTGTAAGTGGTCGTAAAAATTAAGTTTACTTTGCAAGGACACTGTCCGTCGTTGGAGCACTGGCAGATGCCGTTAATGTCGCACACGTTGGGATCGGTTCCCTGGGCTGAACAGTCGCACTTGCGGCACTGCGGGTAGCCGTAATAGCCGTGTTGGCAGCGGTCGCATAGCAATCCTTCGAAGCCCTCTTTGCATTGGCACTGGCCGGTGATTTGGTCGCATTGCGATGTCCGTGATCCATCAGGGCGGCAGTTGCAAGGCTGCGCGAATTAAACGGCAATTTGATGCATCAGTTTACGTATCAATCAAGTCATTAAGCAGGGAAAGACCATAACATAAATGACATTGCATTATAACATTGTAATATACGATACTATTGAACAATCCACTGAATTATTAGAATTACAATCAACATATGCTAACTGTGTTAGTAAATAGTATTTCATTACTGAACAAACGTATCCAATTCGCAGGAATTCCTGGTGAATTTCAACGAGATAACCCAAAGATGAACCGACTGCTTCATTTCACGTTATTTATTTCTCACTTGGAAAAAAAGTCTACGATGTTTGGAAAGAAAACGGTCATTAAAGAAAGATCCGACAGGTCTGACGGACGTGCTTAACGGGGGCGCCCGTTGCGAAACAAAAACTTAGGTGTTGGCCAAGTCAGAAGTGAGAAAAGCGACAGCCGAGTTTCTGAAAAATCAACGTCACTGTTTGTTTGGAATGGTTTATGACAGCGGGTCACTCGAGTGACAACAAAACGAGGTCTGTGTGTGAAATTCCATAACCTGCTTAACTTTCATACATATTTTAAAAAAAATATAAAAACTGACTTTTGCACAAGGGTTGAGCGGTTGGCCTGTCACATAAAAGTGTCGAAAAAAGGGACGTAAATGAAGGGTCCATCGTTACTATGGCAACTGATACTGTATGTGATTTCACTCTCAACTCCAGGGGTGGTACCGCGAGAGAAATTACACACACACACGCAGAGGTCGAGTTCGCATTTCAAGCCCATGTGTGACACATATGTGCTTGTTGCAATTATAATGAAGGGTCTGGGTTCGGTAAACATAAAGTGTCGGCCTAATTATTCCAGTATGCAAAGGTCTTTCTCCCCCTTTGCTTTGCTGGTCCCTTAACCCATCGAGTTGGCTGCCCGACCGTCGAAAACAATGTGCAGTGCACAGGGGAATTTAATTTATTTTTAATTGACATGTGAGTGGAGGATTACGTAACAGCACACGTAACACGAAATATGATATTAGTTCATATGACACGATGATCATATGATATTTACACATAGATAGATAGGTAGATGCTATATAAAGTTTTAGTTTTGTTCAAACAGTATCCAATGGACAAAGTTAGCCGATGTTCTAATTTAGATAAACTTACTTTGCATCCTCGCTGAGGATCGAACGCCCAGGATCCCGGCGAGCATCTCTCACACGACCATCCCTCAGTCAGCGATGGACAAACGCAACGCCCCGTGTCAGGATCGCAAATGTGTCCCGGTTTATCGCAAGGATCGCAAGCTAAACAGCGTGAGGATCCAGAGAAGAAAATCACATAGAACGGACAACATCAGTCAACACGTCATTCATCACGTCCTTATATCATTCAAGGAAGTGAGGATCGTACCTTTGCACCCGTCCGCGGAGAATCCGTAAAATCCGGACAGGCACTGATTGCAGGATTGACCGGCGACGCCCGGCTTGCAGTGGCATTGTCCAGTCTGGTCGTGGCAGGTCTGGTTAAAGGCGCCCAATGCGTCACACTGACAGGGTTGACAGCCTTGTCGCGACTCAATGTTCCAGTATCCCGGCTGTAAAATATTACTTTCCAGTCACGCCGTGCATCTCTTATATGTGATATGACTCACGCTGGCTATTTTCATGATCAAGCCATTCGCTTGTAGTATTTTTCTTAACCCAAGGCAAAGCCAAACAATCAAATATGAACCAATCAATTATAATTAATTCAATTCATATCAATTTCTGAAACTCATTGGCTGGATAAATCGCCTAATCGTTCGTCCTTTCTTTTCATAATAAACAAGATTTCAGATTGTCTTTACATCTCGTTTAGCCAATGGCGAAAACTTCATTTTGGCACGTGGACAGTTTGGCTTTGCTGCTTGAAACGAACGCCCTTCGCGCGACACAGCTTCATTTGCATAAAAGCATGTTAATATCCCGGTTTTTTCCTGGTTGTTGTTTACTACATTTCTAACGTTTTTCCACTTGTCTTATTTCTTTGGCGTTTCCCAATTGTTTTTAAAGGGTTTCGTCGTTCGGCCCGGGTTGCCAAACGTGTTGACTCGATATTAGTGCAAATCGTGTCAGATTCAGCAATATATAGATCAACTTAAGGCTACTGAAACATTAGTATTCATCACGTCCATTATTTTTAAATGCTTTTAGAATTGAAAAAAAAGATTAACATCTCGACTAATTAATAAACGTATGGAATTCTCGGTATTGAGTTTCGTACCTGACACTGGTCACAATTCAGACCCGCAACGTTGGGGCGGCATGAACATTGACCGGTTTTGATGTCACAAGCCGGTCCTAGGGCTCCCAGCTCGCTGCACTTGCAGCCTTTGAATAAATAAAAATATATTAACATTAAAGTTAAATTTCACTTACAGATTAATATGTCAACAACAACAAAGAATAGATACGAACGTGAAATAAAATTTCGATAAAATTTACAAACATTCCCCCCCCCCAGGAAAACAAGCCAACGCCTCTTTGAAACCAGTTCAGTAAACACTATAAAACAGTTACTTTTTAAATACATTAAATTAATATCTCTGGCCCAATCATTACCCAATTAAGTCTCATTTCAACAGCAGATATGGTTAGTTTCAGTCGTGGTTAACTTGGAATTCTGTAAACTGAATTTAGCGGCAAGAATCAATTTTAATTTCTCCATATTGTATTAATTAACACATAATTAAATTTAATGTTTTAAGGCAAGGTCAGCTTACATAGGGACCCAGTTAAAAATAATTTACTCAATTAATTCAAAATTGTAAGTTAAATTTGAATCAAATTTAGGATCGATTCAAGATCCCCAGACATTCTCGTGTTATTGTCATGTCATTTACAGCTGGCCTTGTTTTTTTTTCAACGATCCACAATTACAACAAATTTCACAGTCGTTATGCGCGAAACCACTTCCGCTGCCTATAGCGTGTCTCTCTGTACAGTCGAGAGCAAAAAAAAAGATGGAAACTTTTGATAATTTCCAATCTTTCGGATTTTATTTCGTCAAAACTAACGCACCGATGTAAACGAAACTTTACGAGTACCTTAAGTACCATCGGTTTTACACTCAGTATTTTTTTGGTTGTTGTATCTTTGAAAGTGTTAAAGCAATAAGCAATCTTGTTTTCCCCAGCAAAAACCGTTTTGTTGTGGGGACCTTTATGGACTGTACTGCGGAGTAGTGCCACACAAGGTAGAGATTGCATATCTGTAAGTGGCAGGAAACACCGTGTTAAGACGGATAGATAGGTAGGGAGTGAGAGGAAAGAGAGAGGAGGAGGAGGTTTAGGGAATCGGGCGCAGATATTTGCAAAATGTAATGAACGCCATACGTCAACGTCAACGGAGCGCGGATCTACAAGTTACGCACCGTGCGTCAGTACCCCGACTGTTTTCTATCAATGTCATTCATTTCTATCGTCCAGACTCGGAGACTACAGGGGCGGGGTCGGCGACTTGGGACGCGATTTTAACTCGCTCGCCCCATTTCAAACAGTTAAATTTAATGTCAATTTTATTTTATTAACTTTACATTTTCTGGTGTGATTTAAATTTGATGACGAAATATGAATGAAGGCAAATAATAAACATTAAGATATATTTTTAAAAAATATTGTGTGGATTTCAACTGTTCATCCATTGGCAATCTTAAGTTTGATTACAGTTAAATATAATTTAAGAGAAAATATCGGCAATTTATCAGATTTTCCTCTACAGCATATACTATGCGAATTACTTTAAAACTTTAATCAGTTACATTCAGGAATTAGTTAATTAACTATGGCACATTGGTTTGCTCTACGACAAAGTCAAATCACCAGCGATTCAAATATTATTAAATCAATTCCTAATTCATCATTTTGATACCTTAAAATCAATAAATTCAGTATCCTAGACGCTGCAATGGTTATAAACACGTGATTTCATATTCTCGTGCAATTCAATTATCTTCGATCTCTTAACTGCCAGACTCACCGAACAGAAAATATTGCCAAATTAGTTTTAACCAGATTGTTTCGCATGAAAAGTTAATTCAGCTACAATAAACAGTTGTGTAAGTATGACTGAAACCCTCAGGGCTTTTCTTTAAAACNTGGTCCCCGGGTAGATATACCAGAGACAATTACGATAAAAAACTGGCCAAACTCCTCGGTCCCCGAGCGTGTACGACACCTTTGGAGACCTCAAGGTTGAAAAGTATCCAAGAGAACCTTTTTCGAAGTGGCAGTGGCGATTTTGCCAAGGTAGCCGGCCCCAAGCGGCCGCACGTCCCTGGCAGGTTTGTTTGTGCATGCGTGCCTCACGCAAAGCACTCATAAGTAACAGGAAAGAAGAGACCCCAAACATGTGATATTTTGCCCTTATATGCCAGACGCACAGAATCTCCATTACAGGCTTTTAGATCACGTGACTTGGCCTTCCCGCTCCTCTCTGTGTTTATACTACGTTTCGGTCAAGAGCCCCCGTTGATTTATGTCGATTCCAAGAGTATCGATCGATCCATAGATATATAAATAGATAGACAGATAGATATGTAGATGGGTAGATAGATATTAAATGGATAAATAGTTAGATGGATACATAGATAGACAGATAGATAGATGGAGATAGGTAGATACATAGTTAGACAGATAGACAGATAGATAGATAGTTAAAAAATTGGTAGCTAGGTAGCTGGATAGTCAGGTAGCTAGATGTCAAGATAGTTAGATAGACAGACAAACAGATAAATAAATGGTTAGATAATCAGATAGCTAAATAGATGGATAGAGCGATAGATAAATAGCTAAGTTGATAGATACAGATAGACAGATAAATAGATTAAAAGGTAGCCGGATAGTTAGGTAGATAGATGTCAGGATAGTTAGACAGACAAGCAGACAAATAGATAAATAAATGGTTACATAATCAGACAAGTAAAAAGACGGATAGAAAGATAGATAACTAGCCAAGTTGATAGATACAAGATAGACAGATAGATGGACAAAAAGATAGATAGCTAATTAGTTAGATATATATACAACTGGATAGTTACAATAGATCGACAAACAGACAGAGAGATAGATAAATTGATAGATAGACAGTTATACAGCACAGGACAGGATAGCCGCCTGCTGCGCATACCGCGGAAATGTTTCCACTTGCCTCATGACAAATAAATTAGGAATAAAACAGAAATACATTTACAAAAAAGAGAGGATCAGCACATTACCGCGGAAAAGACCCTGCCAATTGCCATGATCCTTGCCGTATTGTTTGGTTCGCCTTCTCGAACCCGGTCGAACCTTGCGCCCCCGCATCGAAGACCGGTTCCCAGGAACCGAACCCGGTCTGAGAGCCGTCTCCGGCGCGGTGGGGATCGATTCCACCGGGGCCAGTCCCCCGACGAAGAGGATCCCGACCACGACAACTAGAGTCCAAGAGCGCATCGCTGCTGCACTAACGATTCGCCAGTAGTGGTAACGAAAAACTTGTTTTCCACGGCCACGTTAATTGGCTCATTAAGAGTCGGTCGAGTGAAGCGTAATGACCAGTCTACCATTTCGTGCAGCCATTTGTTGCCTATGTGGCCGGGGGTAATTTAGCTTCAATAAATTTTAACCGGATCCCCCCTACACACACACAACTGCGGGTTTCTTGGTAAACAAGACGATGAGGATGGAACGACGGAAACGTAACGGTCACAACCTCGCGCAACGAAAGCTAGCGGCCGACTGAATGAGCGTCTCGTGAGACGCGTTCCCTTGTTGCACGCTGCGCCCGTGAACACGCCACAGGTAATACTCGACAGCATCACCTGTGTGTCGAATTACTAATCTATTATTATAAAAGGCGACTCGGGCTCCGTGTTTTAATCATAGCCTACAAACTTTATAATTTGGTAAACACAAAAAAAAACTATTAAATCAGTCGTGTAAGACGTCTGAATGAATGTATAACTGATGGGGCAAATAGTCGACATCCTCAAAGACCAAAGGGTAGTTTAAAAAAAGCAACAAATGTGAAAAGTTAATTCAACCTTGTAAGACGTCTGAATGAATCTATAGCAGTTACAAACTCAACTGCCGCCAAATGGATTGAAAAAATGAGACCAAAGGATAATTAATCTGATTAGACGTCTTAATGAGTTTACTAGTAAGTATTATCTTACCCCGACTATTACCTACGTTTGATATAACATTACTAGTTAACACAAGTAATTCTCATATCAAACTCGAATATCAAATCACCCAGAATTAATATTTGATAGAAAATGTTGGAAACCTGTCAAAGACCCGCTGAAAAACATCGACAAAACAAACGCAAGGTGGGGGAAAAAAAGAGATGAAAGAAAAGAGATAAAAAGGGGAAAAAAGACGAGAGATAGAGGAAACTGAGGAAGGAAGAAAGAAAGAGAATGTTTAATGTTATAACTGCTGTGGGAAAAACTTTGATGGGTTTCTGGTTATTTACAGCAGCCAGAGTTTCAGACATTGCGGGCCGTCCATGAACCGCAGCAGCCAGCAAGCGACCACACGCATTGTCCAGCACGCTACACCCAATCATTCCCCATGTACCTGTGTAATTCATTCGACTCTTAATGCTTTTCCTCGCTTAAAGCCGCGTCCAGACCCGGTGAGCACGAGCTCGCTTACGACCCCGGTGAAAGCATTACAAGCCCTCGCCGTCAGGTCTGATAAAAATTCCCTTTTCAAAGACCCTTGGTACCGAATACTATCAAGCGAATAACAAGTAATCTGACGTTCAAAATTAAGCAAAAATTAATTTTTAATAAATCCGGTAAATACTTACAAAATTCCTTTTTGAAGGAACCCTTGGCACTGAATATTATCAAGTGAATAACAAGTAATGTGACGTTCAGAATCAAGGATAACATTTACAACCTCTATTGATTTCTATGGTGATGAAAATACCGCTTTAAAGACCCTCTTACCGAATATTATCAATTGGATATCAAGTAATCTGACGTAAAAATTAGGATTTTTCAAGTCAACTTTTGTTTCGGTAAATTTTCGTCGAAAAATTCCATCTTCGACTTGCCTACCACCTCGAAAGACACTTTCACTGAATACTATCAAGTGAATAACAAGCAATCTGGCGCTAGCCATAGAATGGAATAAAGTAAAAAGGCGAAATTATCGAATAAAAGTCCCAGCTGTCCATATTTGATTCCTTTCTAAAGATCCATAACGTCAGGAATTCGTTTCCAAGAAGGCTCCTCGTCACTGACCTTAAGCCAGCGTTCTCCTTCACTGTGCAAAAGAAGTCGACTTGAAAGTCGTTGACTCGGGTCGAGGGTTTCACACCTTTTACGAGACAGTCAATTGACAAAGGAGAGCTAAAAGCTGAGTGCTTCCCTTACGGGGGTAGAACCTCTTTTCCAAGTTGACTTTCAAGTCGACTAGCCAGTCCACTTGGACACTCGGCCCTTTTTGAAACAAACAAGGAAGTTGGCGGTCCGCTAATATCGCCGTTGAGATTGTGGAACGCGGCAGCCAGAGCCTATTTAAAAACCACTGCAGGTTTTCCAGTACTATCTCCTACACCGTTAATGTTTTATTCATTTTACACATTCAACCAGAGTGGAGAAGCAAAAGACGACAGGATATATATATATATACAAAAAAAAAACTGGTCTCAAGCGTTTCAAAAGTATCTCATTTTTTCCTCCGCGTCTTCTTCTATTCTCCATTTTTTTGCGCGGGTGTGCGTGTGTCCTGGAAATCCCATAGCGCGCCGTGCATTCTGAAAAGCCCTTGATGAATTTCTGTTCTTTAAGCCAGGCCACAGTCACCCATACAAGATAAATTTAAAAAAGAGATTTTTCAAACAAAATCTATCAAGTTATTTTAAAAATATTCGTAAAAATTACCAGAAAATTAAAATTAAAAGTTACTGTTTCCTGATTAAGCATAGGTAGTTTTATCTTTGCGACTCTTTTCAGTTTCCTTTCCGTGTTCTATCCGAGGGTAGGGGGGGAAAAAACGCATGGTGAAACCTTATTGGACAGGAAGCGAAATTTTGACTCGCAAGAAACGTGTGACAGGTGCAGAGGAATGCGGACGGCAAAAAAACCGGCCAGTGTACCGGGGGGGTTCGCTACTCGTTTTTTGTCTAAACATTTTTCCCGCAGTTTGTAAGGACCAACTGAAACGGGAACAGGGAACAATCCTCAGTGTGTCGAGGGTTTCTCTTTTTCCAAGTGAGGTTATTTCTGGAGAGGCTGAAGAGGACGCACCTTTAAACGCCTCAAATATCTGTCATTTACAAGGTTATCTTCCCAAATGGCTAATACATCCGAACCCCTGTCGCTGATAACGAGCGCCGTAATGAAAGGCTTTGACCTATAGCTACGCAGACCGTTATTTATTTATTTTTAATAAAAAGGTAAGTCGATTTTTAAAGTTTATTTTAAAGATTAATGGCCTGGGTTTAATAATTTTTTTAATTATTACGCCGCAGGGTATCGTCAATATAAAGTTTGCTATACTCTTTAAACTAGGTATCGAGGATTGAATTAGATTATATGGGGATACTTGACATAATGGAATAGGATTACGTTTCTTATCGAACCGGTGACTGAGGTCAAGTGAGGTCACACCTTCGTATAATGCAACCATATCATAACCGTATAAAAATCATCATGTAATCATAATACATGACCAGTTATATAGGACACTGATTAATTTTCATTGACCGGGATGTTCTTCTTGGATATTGCCTTTTGAAAAGTAGAAAATTGGCTCGATTGGCGGTTCTGTGGTAGCGCGATTGAGCGCATGGCACGGCCGGTCGAAATTCACCAAAGTCGTAAAAAGTCGTAAAAGTCGCAATTCACGCACAATTCACGGAGCGACGGGGAGTTTTATCTCTTGTACACGTGCACTTAATACTCGCGTACAATGCGAACTTATTTACATGCTATTTAGCTATACTAAACCCCATGGGATCTTAACTGGTCAGTAAAAATTTCTATCTATCCATCTATCTCTCTATTTATCGGCCTTTCTATTAGCCTATCTATTTATCTATTTTTATATTAATCTGTCTGTCTATTCATCTACCCGTCTACCGATCTGTCTATCTTTTTATCTGTCGATCAGCCTACGTTTTTTCCCATCCGTCCATATATTTATGTGCATTATCTATTAGCCTATCTATCTATCAATCTAGCAACCTGTCTATCTATCTACTTATCTATTTGTCTGTCTATCTATCTAACTATATCCATCCATTTATCCGTCTATTTATCTATCTATCTTTGTATCTATCTTTGTATCTATCTATCTTTGTATCTATCTATCTATCTATCTATCTATTCTGTCTACCTATCTATCTACCCACCTGTGTATCCATTTTATCTATCTATCTATTCTATCTGTCTATCTTTCTATCTATGTATCGATCTTACAATCCACCTATATATCTATTCTGTTTATCCATCTATCTATCCATCTATCTAATCTATCTATCTATCTTTGTATCTATCTATCTATCTATCTATTTCTGTCTATCTATTCTATCTATCTGTCTTTCTATCTATGTATCTACCTTTCAATCCACATCTATCTATCCTGTCTATCTATCTATTTATTCTATCTGTCTGTCTTTCTATCTATGTATCTACCTTTCAATCCACCTATCTACCTATTTGTTTATCTACCTATCTATCCTATTCATCTATCTATCTAACTATCCATCTATCTATCTATCTACCTTCTACCTACCTACATAGTGAACAATCTAAATAATTTTTTTTAAAATTTTCAGGTTGAAATTAATGAATAATTGGAGAAAAACTGACCACACAGGACTTCAAGAGTTCAACTTTCAGCAGAGCTAATTTCCTCCACATTCTCGTTTTTCGACTGTTCAACCGACAAGGCTTTTGATTAATGGCTAAAGCTTGTTACCGCCAAGATTCACGATAACGAAACATCGACATTCACAATAGCAGCAAGCATCAGATTTGACTTTTTTTCTCTAAATCCAAATAATTGACAAATTTATTGCAAAAGAGGTTAACCTTTCAAATATTTATACACATAATATATATATATATATACATTTTTACTTAACTATTGTTTTCCAATTAATCAGAGTTCTTGGTTAAAGAGCCAAAAGACAGTAATCGACTGCTTTGTGAGAAAACAGCGTAAAACGGCACCTGGGTGTCATATTGAAAAACAAGGGCGGCTCGCAGTGGGGCTTCCCTTATTTGTAGACACAACACTCGGAATAGCGCAATAGCCAACGTACCAAAAATAATCCATTTAGAAATTACGTAACTGTTGCGCAGCTAACTTTTTAATTTAGAAAAAAAAGAGGCATTAATTTTTTAAAAATAAAAATTAAGAAGCTGTCGAAAAATATCCAAACTTATTTACGAAAAATGATGGAAAGAAAACAGCGTCCTCATTCATCACTCGGTTAAACGAATGGACGAGAAGAGGCAGTTTGGAAAACATACTTACGTCTGACATTATTAAGCTGACGTGTCTCTTTTCCCTCTAGTCGGGGTTTTGGTCTTAAAAAAACTGCTTTATATATTATCAATATTATCTTAATTTTCTTATAAAAAAATATAGGTGTATTTTATTTTAAGGTTTTCTAGAAAAATATTAGTTTTATTTCGGCCGGCGACACGAGCCAAATGGCGGCGAAAAGACCAAACAAAATAAATAAATCGAGAAATAAATCAAACTCGGAAACTACTTCAGGGCAGTCGGCCAGAAGGCATTAAACCTTGGTAAAAACGCTCTATTTCTCTGTGATGTATTCTGCAACTCGATTTCGCAGCCCAGGGAGTTTGGCTTTATGGGTGACCATAAAATGGCGTCTGTGTGTGTTGCAAAGAGACGAGAACGTTTACACTGGCCCTTCAGCGCTGTGCGTAATTTGACTTTGAATGCTTTTTGTCGGACTGGTAATAAACTGAGACGATTTTCTGCGATTCTCTTTTTCAATGACGTTAGTTGGTTGATTTTTAAATTTATTTTTTCAAATTTTTTTATTCATTACTTTTATCATTATGTTTATTATCTGCGATTCTATCTTTAATGATACTGTTGAATAGATCTTTAGCGCAATTTTTAAAAACTACATTACTATTACCATTGTCGTAATGATTATATATAGTAATAAAACATTGATGTACATAGAATATCTGCTACATTATATACTGAAAACATTATACTAACAAGTTTAACTCGATTGAGTTAAAATTCCAATGTTAAACCGATAGAGTTGTTAAAAAAAGCGGAGGTTTTAAATTTACCCTGACATCCGCCGTGGCCCAGTCCGTAATGATTGTCGACACACTTGTCGCACGTTAATCCTCCGACGCCCGGTTTACACTCGCACTGTCCCGAATCGGGACTGCAGTAATCGGTCCTCAGTGAGCCGACAGGATCGCAGTTGCATTGACGGCATCCCGCTGCCACGTTACCGAAACCGTCCTAAGTAAGAAAAATGACCAGTGACGTCAACCACCCATAATCTTTCATGTTTTTTTTTTTTTAGTTCTCGAAGTAAATCTTTAAACGCCGTCTCGTTTTATTCATTGGAATACCTTGCAGCGGTCACAGGTGCGGCCGATATATTTCTCCTTGCACCGACACTGACCCGTGGTTGGGTCGCAAGCGTCGCCCGTCGAGCCGTGTGAATTACAAGCGCACGCTAGAATTAAAAAATAAATTAAATAAAATGAAATAACCAACAGGTACTTCATCTTCCGACACTGAAAAAAGCAAAATACACACGCAAGAGTCGTTTATCTTCGTTGCACCGTTCGTTGTCTCTTATTTCTGTTTCTTACAAGACGCGCATACATTTCTTACGACTGCCATTAATCTGCGTGAATCTTACCATCTCCTATGGTAATTTATATTTTACCGGCAGTATATTAAGGTCACCTGTTTAATTAAACTACTATAAGTGGGGTAAAAAAAATACAGGAAGTGAATATTTGAATTTAAGACAGTCGGTATATCCGCCATGCTATTAATACGACTTTTCCAGTTTGAGCCAAGAGTTGATATATATTTTTTTTTTTTTCAAATCCACTTACGTCGGCAGTCTCCTTGAATAGGATCACCGAAAAAGCCCGGAGCGCATCTTTCGCAATTGGGTCCCGTGATTCCCGGCCGGCACTTGAGGCATAAACCAGTCAATCGATCACACCAATCCGACACGCCAACCTGCTGATTATTACTGCAGTCACACGGCTGGCAATAGCTTCCAGGGACCAGCGGGTTGCCAAAGTAACCGTCAGCACATCTTTAGAGTCATAGTGAGAGAAAAAAAAATGCAAAACGGACACCAGATGAAACAAATGGCAAAGATGAATAAATTACACTTAGATAACATTAAACGCAGCAGTAAACACGTATAATTAACTTTTAAATTGTATATCAGGGTTGGTCGATATATCGATATCAAGACTATGATTGTTGGCTTTGATGTACCGGGTCGTTATCGTATCGATAAGATGTTGAATACTGATGAGGAAATCGATACGTGATGTTTAGCAACCTTACTAATACATCGATATCAGTCTCCTTCAGCAGGGTTGTGCGATATGTCGATATAGATACAGAGTGACGATACAACCGACGCTTTTTTGCCTTTGATGTGTCGCATTGCCATCATATCGACTATAATTTAAAATTTCGATAAGGTAGTCGATATCATATTGACATCGATACAAGTCTCGCTTAACAGGGTTGCCCCATATATCGATATCAGTGTTTCGATATAATCGACACTTTCTCACCTTGATACATCGCATAGTTATCGTACCAATAAGATGTTGAATTTTTATAAGGAAATCGATACCAATATTGAAAAACCTTATTGATGCATCGCTTCATTGATATCGATATCAGTTTCGCTTAACAGGGTGGCCTGATGTATCGATGTCGATCAGTATTGCTATTACACAATCGACGCTTCTTGGCCTTGATACATCGTATGGTTACAGTATCAAAGAGATCTCAAAAATCGATAAGGAAATTGATATCGATATCGAAAATTCTTATCGACTGTATTCTGGTATCGACATACCCTTAAATGCATTACTAACGGCCAAGTCGGTTGGTTAAACAAAACTTTACAGTGATAGGAATTACTATTGAAAATTATCCATATTAGCTTAATTTAATCTAATTTAAAAATAATACTGAATTCCTTAATATATTGGGGGATGAATTAACGTGCGGAACCATAAGGATCCTCCATACCTTTCACAGTGTTTTCCCTCGTAACCCGGCGGACACGCATCGCAGACAAAATCCTGTTCGGTACCGGTTGACACGCACGTAGGGCTAAAGTTATTGGACGGTATTTCCAGTGGACAGCGACACTTCTTGCAGGCGTCTACCGTCTCGGTCCGGGCGTCACCATAGTAGCCAGCAGCGCAGAATTCGCACTTGGGTCCCGTGGTATTGTGAAAACACTCCTACAGTAACATTAAATAATAATAATAATAACAATAATATGAATAAATTAAAATATCAAGTAAAGTAAAGTAAAATCATATTTGAAAAAAGTAATTATTTAATCCTTTTTTTTAAAGAAAGGGTGATTAACACGGAAGGATTAATGAGGATCGTTACGCCGCATTGTGCAGTGTCCACGTCACAAGTGGCCGCGTGCCCGTGACAGTCGCACTTCCTGCACTCCCCAAGACTTCTTCCATCTCCGCCGATCCTGATATAGCCGAAATCGCACTCCTCGCACGACAGACCCGCGTACCCAGGAGGGCAGACGCACTGCTCGATACCGCGGGCTCGTTCCTTGCTCAGGGATTTTTCCGATCCTGCGTCCAGCTCGATATTATGTAAACTAGAAATGATAGGATCCTTGTTACAGTAGTAATATAAGAAATTTATAGATAGATAGATAGATAGATACGTTCAACAGGATTGTGGCAAATGGATGAAATACTTACACTCCTTCGATCTGGTCCGTGTGGTACTTGGCACGAATCATGAAGCGTTCGACATTGTTGAGGACTCTCATCAACTGCGATCGACTGACGGGATCGCCCTTGAAATCCTTCCTCCTCTTGCGGACGATATCCTGGACGTTGTCGAGGATGTGATACCAGCCCTGCTCCTTCACGTGCAGTTTGACGGTGACGTTGTTCTCGCGGTAGGATCGATCTCCGAAACCAATGCGCATTCCACTTCCCTTGAAACAGACAAGAAATACGCGAATAGATAAGTGATAAGGAATTGCAGAAACAGATAATATTATGACATATTTCAAATTATTAAGTGTATAAAGTATTTATTACCAATTCGAACTCAAGATATCGAATATAAGAAAATACAAAACAGTGAAAAGAGGTTAAAAGAGTTACCTCAATAATGATATCGGGTCCTCTGGTGGGTCTTCCTCCAGTATCTCCTCTGGCACTGATCCATTCGACCTTGAACCTCAACCACTGCGCGTAGGAAGTCAACCTCTTGCCGAGGTAATCCCGAGGTGCCAGCCAGTAGTAACTCTCGTAATCGGCCAGATCGTCGTTGGCGATGGATAGTCGATTATCTTCCAGCACCGGAGGGACTACGCGACGACCCAAAAGGTCCGTTACCAGCCAGCCATTCTTGCTTGTAATCTAGGAAGAAAAAAACCAATTCAACAAATAAATTCCATTTGTTTAAATCTGCATCAGAATCATTGGTAATGTCATAATTTTCAATGAATATTCGTAAATAACAAGCAAATATTATTTCACATAATAACGTTAGCGCCATCTATGAGTGAACGTTCAAAATTCAATGGTATCTCCCTCCATGTTCACTCAAGTGTATCATATCTGCTTTAAATAACATAAAAATAAATCACACTTCATAATAAAAAGAACAATACAAAGAATAATAATTATTAAAAAAAGAAATTTAATTTAGGCTATAAATATTTTTTTTTTCAGAAGCGAAGTACATAACAATAAAGAAATATACTTTGTGGATTCCCAAATCAGCCACAACGCAGCGCCCACTCCTGTCAAAACAGAAGCACTGGGTGCAGCCTTCGGGATTGTCTTCCTGCAAGTCAAAGAAGCCGGGTTTGCATCGGTCGCAACGAGGTCCTTCGACGTTGTTCTGCGGGGAAAATGACAAGTTCGTTTTTGGTAAAAGTACACCACTTATTCTCAAATTTATATTTATAATTATGTTTTTTTTTTTTAAATTATGTTTTGTATCAGGTCAAATCAGCAAAATAGTTAAAGCAACATACTTTGCAATGGCACGGGGAGCGGCATTCCGGGTCCGATATGCCGGCTACGTTGCACGGGCAAACCTCGCAGTTCGGGTAGCCGCGGTATCCTCTGGCGCACTGGTTGCACAGAGGACCCGTGTAACCAGGACGGCACGTGCAAGTTCCAGGAGGCTATTTCAATCAAATTAACCATTATCATCGTCATTTCCTTACAAAAGAATTCCTTATACAGCAGAGTTACCAATTCTCCAGAATCGTCTTTAACGCAGGATCCGACAGAACCTACAGGATCGCAATTGCAAGGAACACAGGGCCGTGAAGCATCTCGGGCAACTCCTTTGGGTCTGTAGTAGCCGTCGATACATTGCTCGCAGTTGACGCCCGTGGTGAAACGCTATACAATCCAACGAGATAACCACGTGATTATGATAATATGTTCCTTGTTTAATCTGTCGCATAATAACCAACAAAAAAGTCAATCCAACGATGATCTTAGTAAATTAGACATACCGTGCAATTCAAGGGGATATGTCCATAACCTTTAAATCTATTACAACATAACGATAGTAAAAGTTAATCTGACGGTGATTTTAGTGTGATGGTCTATTTTAGGAAAACAATATATACCGTGCAGTTGACACAGACACCTCCACCCCTGTACTCGCCGTTAATGTCGAGACTGCGTTTCTCAACTTCCACTTGCGGATCGAAGTCACACGACTCGGCGTGACCGTGGCACTGACACTTTTCGCACACTCCTCCATCGGTAGACGTTCCAGGCCTCCAGAGTATTTGGTTGTAAAGAGGGCAGCACCGGTCGCACGAGTCGCCGCAAGTGTTGTGCTCGCACTGGCATTTGGATCTCTACAACAATTGAAAACAAATAAATAGTTTCAATCTCTGGCTGTCATCGTGTCAATTTCCGTAATCCATTCTGTTATTGGTAACTATAATTATTCAGTATTTTAATTAGGTTAAGATTAAGGTACGGGGCGTAATGATACCCCGGAATCAGCGTCGGGTAAACAGCGAGCGGCGTGTCCGAAACAAACGCACTGGCCTCCGATGGATATGTCCTTGACGGAGTAGAATAACCTGCGACAACAAAATATTATCACCACGAAAAACTGATCTACATTTTTAAGAAAAAAAAAACATAAATTAAGTAGAATCTTGGCCGATTTTCGTATTTTCCGAAAATGTAATCTTTTTACTTCACTATAATATTATTTTACTAAATGATTAATAAACTCTTTCAGTTATTGAATTTAAAGCCGGATTCGAAACGAACATTAAAAAGACACATTAAAATTAATTCGTTAATTAGTCTTACTTTAATTTAGAATTTAATAATTGTCTATCCCTGATGGAATATTATCATTTTCCATTAAAAAAATAACAATTAATTTGAAATTTTGTTAAATTACAATCCTAATTAGTAAAGACATTTCACGCAAAACGTAATTCTATTATTATAATTTAATAAATTTTAAGACTATTGAGACGAATCCAATGAAAACCTTCTGAAGATCGATCGATCCTTTTCGGGAAGCGATCCTCCTTGACCGCCGACACCGGTGGAATTCCTCCCGCTGGACAGACTCATGAGGTCGGCGTTGAGGGTGCGGATCTTCTGCAGGCGGAGTCGCACGTAACGGGCCCGGGTGAATTCCAGCAGCTCGGCCGACGGCAGCGAAGACCCGGGGCGTCCATTGACCAATGATGTATGAATCTATTAATATGCAGATTGCATTAGCCGAACTAAACCAATTACAGCCCGCGGTATTAAACAGACATAACATAACTGCTTCATCATTTAAAGGAGATTGATTAGACATTCAAGAAATTAGAATAACTGACGAAATAAAATAATTGCTAACATTGAAAGATCAATTTTTAATCAACTTAAATAAAAAAACAGGAAATTGGTTAAATGTATTAAATCACATACAAATAATAAAAATTAATTACTTTAATTCATAATAATCAATGAACCAAATCGGATCAAATTTCAATCCAACTTAAAATTAACAAAACTATGATTAACTTTATATGGTTACGCTATCTAAACGACAACTTATTTTTTTGACAAAAACTAATTGAAACGTTACAATAATCTATCAATTGCCAAATCGATATTTCATTGACGATATCGATTAATAATCAATCAGTGATAGCAGGTAAAACACGTCTGTTTTTCGCTGCTTAACCCAAATGTTAACATGGACTGCGGACAGAGTTTCTCGTTGTTATACTGTCTCTTTATCTGCAATCTGACAATCTCCCGGTCTTTTCGCCTCTCCAGACTGGGTTGGTTGCTTGTTGTCGATAAGATCTAAATATACAAAAAGCCAGTACCTCTCCGTCTTCCAGAGGGTTCAACTTGGAGTAGAACGAGGTGCAAATCACCTCGCTGTCACTGCGGTACGTCGGTTTGCCTTCCCTCGCTTCAATGCCGTACCTTTTTTTTAACGATTTAAAGAATAAACAAAGAAACAAACAGATAATGAGCTCATTAACAATGTATCAAAATAAACAAAAATTGTGGACGTTACTTATTATCTATACAATACTGGTTGTATACAGTAGCGATAAGTGAAATTACTCAAGCCAATCAGACTGTTTAGTAATTAGCTAAAATTCAATGACTTGTCAGAATAATTAAATCCATCATTGTTTCATTAATTAATCAATTAATTATCTCGTTATCAAAGACTGTAAATTTCTTTGGAAATTAAAACTTCATTTCCTGATGACTGGTTACCAGTGAGTTCAAACTATATCATCAAGTTATCAACACGTAAAAATCAACTGCTTGGATCAATTATAAATTGATAATAAAGTAGAATTGCATTAAGGCAATAACAAGAAATCAGGGATAATACTAATTAGATTGAAGATTTAATTCGAGTAAACCATTACTTGGTGAGGCACTCGGCTTCGTTGATGGCATAATACTGCCACGGCGTGAACGTAACGCCGTCTGTGGACCGTTCCAGGATCCAGTTGCCCGGTCTTGGAGAAATGGCGGCTTTGACGATCACATAGGCCACTTGGAACACCTGCCCGCATCAAAAGTAAACACATCATCATTAATTAAATAAAAAAATAACTCGATAGATAAACAAGTAAATAACAAGCTTTCTGCCGTTTAAAATTATGCAGAAAAATAACCGTTTCGTGTAAAAGAGTAAAACAGAGCAAACTTGAAGAAGCCCTCGTTCATCAAGAAAAGCCATAAATATAAAAGGAAACAGAGGGGCCACGAGAGTCTGGGGAAGAAAAAAGGGGTGAGAGATTCGTTCATGGCCCAAATAAGGTATGACTGTTTAGTTCCCTATTTGGGTGCCACCTCGGCACTGGCATTTAACACTAGAAACCCTACAGCTTTTATGGGACCCGAGGGAACCCATTAAATACCAAATTCTAGTCCCTTTTTTTATTCAAGTTTACTAAGTCAAGTAATAGCAAAGGACTATTTTAATTCGTTAATTATAATGATGATTAACGAGCCATTCATACAAACTAGTGTCTTCAAACCCATTGCTTATAATTACAGTAATATGAAATACAATCAAACTTGATTTACCGACTACAGGTTTTATGACAAAAAATATTATTCGTATAACCATAACTTTTACAGTAATTAAAATAATTCCTTTCGGATTAGTTTTTTTTATTTAGAAAAACTAAATTTTGCTACGGGACTATCGTAAAGTAGTAGAAAAGGACTGATTGTCACTAGTTAATTATAATCATCATTAACGAGCCATTCATACTAAAGGTAATCAGGCTTTTTAAGTTACTGTCCCCTAATTGACAGAAATTCTCGAATTCAAGGAGGCTCGTACAAGTTACAAATACGATTTGATTAATTACAATACAAGTTAATTTTTAACTGCTAATTTATTTATCATTTTTGTAATACTAAGATGAATAAGGCTAAACACTTGAATAACTGAATATTGTACACGGTTACGGTAACAATTACCCTATACACGACTAATCACTATAAAAATTAAACTAATTAACGTCAATTTTCACTTTAAGATTGCCACCAGATTCGAGGTGAATGGTTTACAGCATTCTTTTGTCACACAGCAGTCGGGGCGTTGAAAAACTTGCCCAATAACAAGGGCAAGACACTCGAAATGACACAGCGCTATTGGTCTATAAACTTCAAACTTTAATACTTTCTAAACTAACGACTCAACGTCACTGAGAAGTTGAGGATACACGACTAGTTCATAGTACAATCGTCGGGTAAATTTTTATCGCTATCCAGCAAAACCCGTTGAAGATAAAAAAGCAAACTACTAAAATGACGCAATATTGCGTAATCCAGAAGCGGGTTGCGCAAGGACGGTTTTTCTCGCGTTATAACAAGACGGTGAAGCGCTTCCTCCTTTAATTTTTTTAAATATCGAAACGTCATTAATATTTTTTCATTCATTTATTTATCAAGCTGGGGTGGGTCATAAATCTGGCTCCCGCTTGAATGATTCCACGTCGAGTCTTAATGTCAAGTCCCTTAGGTGTAATATAATTTTTTTTAATTGGCTTCTTCAATATTATAAATAAATAATAAGATATTTATTAAGAAATTAATTTAAAAAATGATAAATTAGAGGAAAAAACTTGACCTCTGCGGACTTGTATATTATCCTTGGAGAGGAATTTGAAGATACACTTAGCGCACCGATGGGTTATTCGACGACTCGCCTCTCTCTGGAAAACGCAACTCATTTGCATACGCGCCAGTTTTTGCGCGTCCCTGCTAAACATGAAACACCTTTTTCGACTTTTTTCTCTCCTGTTTTGACTGGCGGCAATTTTTGTATTTTTTTAAATATTCTACATAATTTAATTTTATTCTGTAAAAAAAGCCCATTAACCAATACGTTTATTTATTATATGAATGTGGTTTTAATTCATCCAGCTAAGCTATCAATTACACTATTACATTTCTTACAGTACTATAAACTATAACCATCAGCATCATACGATTATATTCAGTTAACCCAAAAAATTATATTTGGTATACGTATTTATTTACTAATTTTATTTCATTCATTAAATTATTTTTTATTAATTTACATATTTTTTAAAGTGTGTGGGTCTATATAGGGGCGGGTATGAAATATTCTCGACCGTAGTCGTTATAACATCGGTGTGTGCCCTCCACCCAGAAATGTTCTCCACCCACGGAGAAATGCGCTGCTGCTGCGCCTTTTTCCCCCCGAGAGACTCGCAACACACCGAGGACAAGATTGAAAACACTCGACAGGATCCCCTTCTTAGCATCTTTTTACATTAGGTCAGCGTTTTCCCGCCGACCGTCTGTTTTTAGTTTTCTTTTTAAAAAAAATTGTATCCTGCGAATTTATTATCTTTTCGGTTCAATAACACAATATTGCTGTGTATATGTATTTTAAGTTAATTCAAAATGATAACATTAATTAAAGAAAATAAGATGGCCATTATTCATTGAAGGAATGAGCTTCACAGATATCTACAGATTCATCCAGAAACTATGGGATTCGTTGGGAATCTTGCCTGTATCTTGCACGAGTCGATCAAGAATCATTCCGAGTTATAACATATGCAGCAGACTCGTAAGTGACTCGGAATCGGTACCAAGGAAATGGCTGTACCAACGTTCAATTTTACGAAATGAGTCGTTGGAATCTCAAACGTGAATCTTAAGAATTCTTTCAATTTATCCTGGAATAAACGAACGGGTAATAAAGATTCATACGAGGGACTCTTAGTTAGCCCCAAAGAATCAAACTAGAATCATTAAGAATCCTGAAGAAATGATTGAATCAATGTTTAACGTTTCGAATGAGTCGCTGGAATCTTGCATGAATCTGCAAGAATTAGTTCAAGTGATGATGTAACCAACAAATAGATACTTCCAGAATTCTGATACTCAAAGAATCATGCTAGAATCACGGAGAATCCTGCACGCATCCCTGTATCAAAATGTTTCATTTGAATGAACGAGCCTTCGGAATCTTGCATCAATCTTGAAGAATCATTCCAATAAGTTATCCCTTCAACCAACAAACAGGTACTTAAGTTACATGAGACTCTTAATGAGCCCCAAAGAATCACACTAGAATCACGGAGAATACTGCACCAATCCCTGGATCATATGTTTCATTTAAATAGAGTGAATCGTTGTAATTGGAATCTTAATTGTAAATCCACTTTATTCGTTGGTTTTTCACCGCGTTGCGGACCCTCTCACCTGGCAGGATTCTTTTGTGCACCCAGAAAGGGAAGACAGGGCCAAGCGGGGGGAAAAAGCGATCAGCCTGGACCCTTGTGAACACGACGAACGCACTCAATTGACGTCAGTTGAGAAGCTCGATGAGCGTTTTATAACTCGTCATTCAACACGTATGCAGGGCGATCATTTTTCATGTCTCGTCTGCGCTTTGGTGTTCACACTCGTCTTGTTTCCACTCATTTCTTTACTTTACATTTTTTTCTCCCTCCTTTATATTCTTGGTCGACGGCCATCGAGGACTTCGCACCAGTCCACGCAACTTTGTTCGGGGTTAGAAAGAAAAACGTTCAAAATTGTCTTGGGATTTTCGTAGTTTTGTTTTTTTGGATTTTCAGGGATTTTTTTAAGGATTTATTTATAAGATTTTCGGAGATTTTCGGGATTTTTTTTCGACTATTTTAGCGATTGTTAGGATGGATAGGATTTTGGGATTTGTAAGGAATTGTGAGATTTTTTGGAGATTTATTAAAAAGAGATTTTCAGGATCTCATGGAATTTTTTTAAGGATTAATTTTTCAGATTTGCGAACCCCTCGACAGCCATCCAGTTTTACGACCGTTTTCACAAAATACGTAAATCGGTGGCCAGACTGAACGACTCGCTGTGTTTAGACGAGCTCGTCAACTTCAACAAAGTCTATAGTTATGTTAACGATCTGGTGATTTAAGATCGATTTTGTAATGCTTTTTAACGAAATAAGCTTCTCGACGTGCTAATGAATGAATATTTTGATCCAGTATTTGAATCCTGGTAAATTTTTCGTAAATTTATTTTAAGATGACTCAACTGCTTGATGACTCAAAGAACCTCAGTTTTAAGATACGAAGCTGAATCTTTGAGTGATGGTGTATGCGTCAGAGGGGTTTTGTAATATGTAATCATTTGATACTAATATGAATAATAACGATAATGGCATAAACCTATAAGCTGCTGGCCCTGAACTTTCTGAGATTCTTCAGTTTTCATTTATGATTCTTGAATGACCATTAGATTCTCTTTCAGATTCTTCATTTTATCTTCATCAAAAGTATAAAGCCATTAACTTTAACGCGTTTAACTTTAGTACTGACCCTAAAATTCAAGATTCTTCCACTTTTATTAAAGATTCCTGTTACATTACCATTATAATTATGATTCTTCACTATACAGCTCCATCAAACGATTAAGTCATCAACTTTAATTCCAGCCTATTTAAACTATAAATAACTCCTGGTACTGTAACTTCACCGCGCTCCTGCCTGCATGCAGTTGTCCAAAAGAATCGCAAGAATCATTTGTTCTAGCGAATCTCTCGGGAGCAAAAAAGAGGCGGAAGAAGCTACAGTCTAAGCCAAATATAGGATTCTTGCTTGGGGAAAAGTTAATTGCTTATTACTGCAAACTGTCGCAGATGTAGCAACCAGAAAAATAGAGCGTACAGAACTAATAGTAAATAATGCAATTCTCAAAGTTTCGTAACAATCGGTCGGTTAATTTCGCCAAAATAAAATCCTCAAGGTCAGAAATTACCTTTTCTGGGCACTGGATTGTACAGTCTTAGAACAATAGGTTGATTTGCTCATTATGCCCAAATTGTTACAGATATAACAACCCCAAAAACAGCCAGTAACTGTACTTTTATAGTTTCGTTACAATCGGTCGGTTAATTTGGCCAAAATAAAATGCTAAAAGTCAGAAATTGCCGTAATTTATTGCCATTCAAAACCCTTTTCGTTTTGCTCCAGACTGTACGGCTGCCGTTGGCACCGCTTGAAGAGAAAAATCTGTCTCGGAAGGGCAGCGGAAACAAGCTGCGACGTCTTGGGGCCGCGTGCAAGCAAAATAAGCAACACGTCATGAATGAATAAATTTAGCGGCCTCTTCGAGATGGCTGTTTGCATAAGAGCGACAACAGGCAGCAAGCCTGCCACATCTGGAACTTCTTTTTTGGCCCGCAGAAAGAGAGAGTTTTAGAAACACAGGGTTATTTGCCAACTCCCTTTTAAAGATGAAAATTCTGCCAGCAGAACGGTTTTTATTCATTGATAAATGAAGAATCGTTATCGGAATCTTCACAAGAATCACGAGTCACAGACGAGAGGAATTTGAATTTATGAACTCGCTAAGAATGGGATGAATATTCTGCTCGTCGGATATAAAGCTAAAGAATCATTTCTTTGAATCGTAAGTTAAACGAGAGAATCTTGACAAGAATCAAGAATCACAGACTGGAGGAATTCAAGTTGATAAACTCGCAAAGAATGAGATAGAAACTGTGGTAGCCAGATGAAACTCACTGATGAAAAAGCTACGAATCATTTACTGGAATCGTTGGTTAAACGAGAGAATCTTGACAAGAATCATGAATCGCAGACTGGAGAAATTCAAGTTGATAAACTCGCAAAGAATGAGACGAAAATTTTCCTTAGTCATATACGAGTCTTATTGATAAGAAGCGAAGAATCAGTAAAGGAATCGTTGGTAAGACGAGAGATTCTCGTTAAGAATCTTGAAACATCTCGGGAGGTGTTCACGTCTGTAGATCATTCATTCATTAAAATCGAAGAATCACTATAGGAATCGTATGCTACTAAACGTGAGAATCTTGAAAGAGTCATGAGGTATCTGATACAGGCGTTCAGGCTTAGTCGACGGGACAAAGACGACTGATATTCTCTAGTAAGACGGCTGAACAATCATTTAGAATCTCGGGTAAAATGCCAATTCCACTAAATTGAACACTAACACCTTGACCTTTGGCTAATCATATGATTCACACATTCTGAATCTTCACTAACCCAAATTCAGGAATAATTCCCTACACTAAATCACTTTCCGCATCCGTCCTTAAGAATCCTGAGAATCCGAAGAATCCCACAAGTCTTTACAGAACAATGATTTCCAGCTATGATACAACTCCCGGACTCGGTTACTTTACCCGATCCGTATTTAAGAATCCTAAGAATCTTATAAGAAGCGTTGAAATCCTCGATATAATTGCTTTATAACTGAATTAAATTAAAACTAAACGAAAATAAATCACTGTTTCGGATTCTCATGCAGCTTCGATAAAATTCCCGCACCTACTTAATCAATGATTCTTTATACCCGATCCGTATTCAAGATTCCCAAAAACTGCACTTTAACTTAAATCCAAATTATTAATACTTATGTTAAAAATTGAATTAAAAAAAAAGACAATCTCATACGAGTAAGTCAACCCTCATTAACTTCTCCTTACGTGAGACGCCAGCGGGGACGTCCATTCTTCCTCTACTTCGACTTGCTCTCACTTTTGGGAGTTTAATTAAACTCTTGGAAGTATCCATTACGCCGAGTCGAGATTGACACTGACGAGTGGCAAACTTCACACTTGATTTTCTTCCTTAATTCATCCTTTGGGGGTTTCAGTACCCCCCCCCCACCCAAGCACTGAAACCAACTTTCCAGTTCTGAAACCAACAAGTCTGCGCAATAGTATCAAGGATAGCATCATTTTAATACAATTCCTTGTACATAGTCCGTTAGCCCCTTTTTATACAACTCACCATTACACAGGAATAGCCAAACGGCCAGGTGACAAATGGGAAAACAAATGCAAAAAAAAATGTCAAGGAGTAGCTAACCCCCCTTGTGACGTCATCACCCTTTCTATTTTAAAAAAGTAAATAAATATTACATACAAATAGAGAAAAAATTCTTTAAAAAACGTTATAAAAGAGGAATAAGAAGTAAGCAGGTGCTGCATAATGCAAAGTCTCGCTAACGAGGGACACGTACATGATGTAGGAAGCGCACATGTCGATAAATTATCCAATAAAGGGGCGTGTCTCGGATAGGGTTCCTCCCACTTGAAACATGGGAAAATGTAAACCAGACGTCTTAACTACCGACTTAGTAATACTGAATTCAAATAATTCCATATTCCATTCATTAATAACATTATTATATTCTGTAGTATTAACACTGGTCGTAATTTCAGCGTGAGCTTTGTGTTAATATCAATCTCAACTTTTTTAACTTCAATCAGACGTCTTAACTACCGACTTAATAGTGCTGAATTCAAATAATTCCATATCTCATTAATTGATTCATTTATTATACTGTAGTTTTAACACTGATCGTAATTTCAGTGTCAGTTTGTGTAAATATCAGTTGATATTTTATAATTAAAATTTACCGAACTGTTCTTATATTTAAAGTAGCTAAAATAGCTAATTAATGATTTTGCATGGAATCCTATTCGAGATTTCACCGAGTTGTAGAAAGAACAATTTCAGAGAGTTGCGAACCCCCTCTTTTCGGAAGATTCATAAGATGTTTTCCTTGTTCGGTTTTATACAAAAGCCTGGGCGAGCATACAAGCAAATAAAATGCCGCTTTTTTCCCTCTCTCTCTCTCTCTTTCTCTCCTTTCTTTCTTTCTAGTTCCATCTCCTGCAACGTGGGATGGTTTCTTTTATTCTAACAATGAATATCTCTTCAAATAAAAATTAAGAAAATAAAATTAAACAACTCTAAATCAGGGTTGTTCGATACGCCTTTTTTCCTGTATCGATATTTTCGATACGATATATCGTTTCAGCCTAAAAAATATCGACGTTTCGATGTATCGGACCTTTTTGGAAATCATTCGATACGATATATCGAAAAAACTTGGGATATCGATATTTATATCGAAAGGGATTTAATTTGCCAATTAACCTGAAATAATTAAACGATGTGTGTGAATGGCACAACCTCTTTATTTTTAACCAAACTACCCGACTGAAATCTTGCAACTTTTTCTCTACAGAAGATTCATTATCTTCAAAATTGCAATTTGCCTTGAACATAGCAACTTTTCCAAGACCAAGTGCAAGTTTAACTTGCAGAAAATGCATAGCTCTAGGTTTCCAAAGAGGTTCAAAGACTCCATTAAGAAGTCTGAATGGAAACCACTTCAACACAATAAAATTTGTTTGACGAAATCGGTCCACAAGGTGCAATTTCCCGAACGGCAACCATGACGGCAACTACCAACTGCTGGCTTTTACACAGAATTCGGACGGAGCTAAAGTTAAAGCAGGAGCAAATTTCACAGCCAATGATCATTTCCAACCTTCCCCTCAGGCTACTTTGTTTTTCGCCTTCTAGCGCTAAAGTCTTTTACTAACTGGTAAAAAAATAAGGATACAAAAATATCGAAAAAGCGATATTTTGTTCGAGTCGTATCGATATGTTCGATACGATATATCGTTTCAAGGAAAAATGTATCGGATTTTCGATACATCGAAGCTTCATTACTTTTCTTCGATACGATATCGATACGATATATCGCTCCTCAGAATGTCGATATATCGACATTTCGATATCGATATCGATATATCGGAACAACCCTGACTCTAAATACATGCTCCGGGCAGTACTGGTCACGACCTGGCTCTATACCTCTGACATGATTTCGGAATAGCAAAATAGGGTTACCACAGCAAGGCACTACATTTGAGGTAACCAGATGAACCATAAGACAGTAAAAAAAGGCGGGTTCTGATGAAAATTTAGAATTTTATTTTGGCACAACTAACAATCTGATTCAAATGAAACTTTACTACCGCATAAAGTACTGTCACTTCTACACTCAGTATTTTTTTGGCTGTCTTATCTTTGAAAATTTCGGTTCCATAAGCGATCAACTTTTCCCCAGCAAGAACCCTTTTTTTATTGCTCCACCCCTGTACCTGTTCGTACGGTTACCGTTGACCTGCTTGAGAATCTTGAGATTCCAGGTCTCAAATGTAGCTCACTTACATTCTAACCTAAATTTGCAATTTCTACAGCGAAAAGTGAGTTGGAATTAACTTCCCAATAAAAATGGCTTTCGTAACTAAGCGGACGGTTTTTTTAATCGAACACCGAGTGCCAAAAACAGGTCTCAAAAACACGTCACATCACATGAGACGAAGATTTTTTCCCTTAAAAAATTAATCATAAATAATTTGACGATTCACAGGAGGGTGAATCTTGATTAACAGCTATTCGTACAGATGAAGTTCTGTTTACACCTAAATTAAAAAAAATTGCAAATTTTGAAATTCTTAACTTCGTGCAATGATAAACGGATTAAAGTAATTTATCAGTTTAAGGAGTAAAATTCAATAGGTAAAATTTTAATGAATATAATACACGAGAGTGTAATTGGTATTAGAGTTTAAGGAATAAGGAATTTGCACTGATGGTTTTTTTTCTTTAACTATAGAGACGTGCAGCTGGTGCCAACGATAAAGTCACGAACTCGTATGTATGCGCAAAAATACACGCGAAATGTCTGCAATTTAATTTTTTCTCTTTATTCCCCCTTTTTATTGTGGGAATAATAAACGAGGACGGTAAATGTGTTACAATTTCATTTTACAACAGTCACCACTTTAATCGACAAATATTTAATTGCTGCTGTCGTCATGTTTTATTGCAGCTAAATTAAAATTCAAGTCTGTAAACGAGGTTATTTCTTAATTTAAAAGAGAGAAGAATTAAAAAAAAGAAATAAAGAAATAAGAAAGACGCTCGCGTTGGACGAACTCGTGATATTGAATAAATAATCTCATAATATGAATCTCCCGGGGTAACAGAAATTCCTCTTGTTCGCCAGCCATATACATTCATAAGCAGGATATGTGTGGACACACACACACACTCAAGTGTTTCCCTTAGACAGAAGAGCAGCGTACTTATAACCACTGTGGATTTCCCACGATTTTGATGGTTCCGTGGAACGGCATAATTCCACATCGAAAGTACACCAGTTCCGTATAGATAGATAGACAGATTGGTAGTCAGGTAAACTGATAGATGGATCGATGCATAGATTGATACCTAGACAGATAGATGGATAGAGACAAAGACGACAGATAGATATGTAGGTAGATAGATAGGCAGATAGATAGATGCACGGAGGGATGCACAGAGACAGATAGATAAATGGATAGATAACTCATTTTAAAGTTGCAAATCATAGAGAAAACAACCCAGGAAGCAGCCAAGATGAACGTTATAACAACAGAAATAAATTATCAAGCTAGTTTAACCCCAAGAAAATTCAACCCCTCACCAAACACCAGTTTGAAAAAAAAATCATTTTTGAAACGGAAACACAGAACATATTGAATGGGTCGTCAAATCACCAGAATAGAAAGAAGCCTGGCGACATTTGACTTTCGAATAAAGAAATTCAAAACTACTGGAATTATTAAAACTAGTTAATGACAGGACATCGGTGAATTATTCTTTTTACAGAATATAGAAATTAAAAAGTTCATTAGAAGTAGCATTCATCAAAAAGCAAACCAAGTTGAAGAGAATCGGATAACTATCCACTAATAAATTATAAACTGATGCAGAAATCAATTTGTACTAATTACAATGGATTTGAATCATTGTAAAATTACAGTGTCATTAAGATCAGCTAGATAATAATTAGATTTTACATTCTCCAACATTAAATACCTTATGACAAAAATATACGTTGGAAACAGTATTGATAATATGTTTATCTATGTATCCAACTATCTATCTATCTATCCATGCATCTATCTATCTATCTATCTGTCTATCTATCTAACTAACTAACTAACTAACTATCGGTCGATCAGTCTATCTATCCGTCCATTTATCCATCCATCTATCTTTATCTATCGTTCTACCTTTCTGTCAATCTATGTATCCATCTGTCTAACAGTACATCCATCAGTCATCTATCTGTCTACCTTTCTATCTATGTATCTATCCACCCACCCGTTTAACAAGAAAATGAGGACAGCAATTAAAGTTACCTGCTTAAGATCGAGCGTGATGGTAACCCATTCATATCTGCGTCCATTCTGGAGGGTGGGACTCTGCCACCAGCTGTTGGTTCCGTCAATGGCGTTGGTAATGGAATGGCGCAGTTGCGGATCGGCAGCCGATCCGTCGCAGATGCCGCACTGGGGCGATCGCAAGAACACGTGCTCCACCAGTTTGCAATAGACTTCCGGACCGGTTTCGCCACATGTGGCGTTGGCTGTGATCTCGGCGTCGGTGGCCAGATTCACCACCGATGGAAACAGGCCCTTCTCGCCGTTACCGTTACCGTTTCCATTGACTCTTAGCGAGGCTTCACCACCTAAACGATCACATCGATACAGGTTAACTTGACGATTACTACACTTAACAGTTAAACATATAGTTAACTTATCTAAAATATAATCGATGACCGAACATAAAAATTTCGAAATAATAACATTTCACACGACAATCGCGAATTATATCGATTATTGACCTACAATCGATTGCAAACATTATAGATCAATTATTAAAAACACAATCAATTATTAAGCATGAGATAGTAATGCAACAGTCTGAAATAAAAAGGAAACCGCTAACACTGTCGATTGTTAAAACATGACCGATAATCAACACACGTAATCGGAATGCGCTTCGATAATTAATATAATTGACTTCTAAGTTGACTTGTCAAGTTATTAACGAACTTCCCAATTAATAAAATAGGTAATTTCTCAAAAAAATTAAATTAAACTACTCATGACTTTAAATATTAGACTAAAATCTTCAACTAAATTCTAAATCAAATATAAACAAAATAACAATAATAAATAAATTAACGGGTAAATTCATCCTTTAAAAACAATGCAAATTAACCAGAAAACATGATATTATAAAAAAGACTCGCGTTTTGTTCAAATTAGAAATCCTGATTGTAATATTTAAAACAATAACAAAATTACAAATGATAATTAGGGGAGAAATATTAAATGGCGATCGACAGATAAACAGCAGCATTTCCTGAGAAAGAATTCCGGGGCGCAATTGAAAAAGGCCAACCTCCTCCTCCGGGTCGTGCGAACCATGACGTGAGCGTGGGAAAAAACGCTCGGTGAACGGTAGAGTTTAGATAGAGAGAGCGAGAGAAGCTCCTCAAGACATTCCATTCGATGCGATTCCATCTGATAGCAGCAAACCAGTTGCACATACACACAGCAGCAGCACTTACGCAGGAATCTCTATCTGTCCAACCTTTTCAACTTATCTAAGAACAAGTCATCTCCACTTCAGGCCTATACTGAAGAGGTGGCTAATCTATCGACCTTTCGCCGACTGAATCGACTGTTTATCACGTCTTACCGGTCCTTATAATAACGATTCAACCGACTGTATTCGCATATCTTAGATATTTCAGTCGTTTGAATCCAACTTGGAACTCAATGTCAATCAAATTCGACTCGATTGTAGCTCGACTAAACGCCAACATTTTGTTGATTCCATTGCAGACGTAATATGGCCATGTCGTGTCGTGTTCATATGCATCGAAATGTAGGACTTACCGATTACCTATATTATAAATGACGATCTTAGGATAAATCACTGCTAAGTAGGTGATTAAGCATTTAGGTTTGCCTTCTTTTACGACCTTGTTGGGCAAGTTTCTATAGTCTTCTTAAAAAGGGTAAAAGAAACAGTCGGACTATAATTTCAATTGAGGCCATTTATCCAACCTCTTAACGTCAAGTGTTTCAAGAGTTCAATTATCATTACAAGTTTTCCCACAGACTTGTTCAAGAGGTTTTCCTTTTCTTGTTGTCTTTTTCACACCGAGGAATTGAAATGAATTCGGCGCGCGTGAAATCGTTAATTGTCAACATGCTGACAGCCCGCCTGTAAATCAAAGTCCTCGAGAATCTCGGCTCGTTATTTTGGGCGGTTCGCCTTCGAATAATCTTTTCCATTGTCCACACGCGGAGAAAACTGTTGTATAATCGCAATATAATTATGAAGGGCGACAATGGTACGGGGCGAAGAGATAAAGGGGCGACGTAGAGGGATGAAACTTTTAAGGTAAAATATTTTGGAAATGACAAGAGGCGAGCTGTGGCATATGGGGTGATACTGAAGTTCTTAAGAGATGAAAAGGGCGACATTGGATCAGATCGACTTATGGGGGTGAAGGGCGAAACTGAGTTTATAGGGCGAGTTAAAGGCAGATGAGGGTTTAGAATGACAAGGACGATGTTGGGTCAGGGCGAATAGGCTTAGTTGTAGGTTATGACTATTGGTTTAACTACGAAAAGGGTTCGGTTGGTCGACATCAAGTAACACTAGCAGCCAATCGACTTGCAGGGCGAAGAGACAGAGGGACGACGCAGAGGGGCGAAACTAAAGGTAATACTAAAGAAATGACAGGAGACGAGATGTGGCATGGGCGAGCTATAGGGCGATATTGAAATTTTTAGAGTTGAAAAGGGCGACATCGGATCAGATGGATTTATACGGCGAAACTGGAAGTAATAAATAGAAATGATATATGCGGGCGAAAGTGGGTTTGGGTGAGTTAAAAGCAGATAAAGTTTAAAAGACAAGGGCGAAGTTTGGACCAGGGCGAATAAATAAAGTTTTAGGTTACGACTACTGGTCTGAATACTAAAAGGGCGAGGTTGGTCCACGTCAAGTTAACATTAACAGCCAATCAACTTACAGGGCGAGATTGGGTCAGGGCGAATTGTGGGGCGAAACTGAGGGTGCTAATTTACAGACGAAGAAAAGGTGAAACTGAACAAAAACAAACTGCACGAGTTGGATTCTAGGGCGAATTTATGGATTAAGGGGCGAAAAAGGCGATTTTGACACAACGCGCAATTCGCCCCCTTTCTTTTTTTAGAGATAATTATAATTCGAAGTTATAAACTTGAACAAAAAGTCGCATTTGAGCAAAACTTCCGTACAAATACAACTGGGTTTTTGTTTGTTTCTTTTCAACTCGCCCTATTGGATAATCTCAAGGTGTTAAGAATCGATGTAACGGTTAGAATTGATGGGAACGCTCACGATGAGGCGATAACTTTCCTTATAGCCACGTGTTGAATCCTTAATAGGCTTTATCGTGACGAATGGCCTGTCGTTTTAACAGCTGATGGTCACGCCACATTTCAAACCAATTACGGCCTAGGGCGAGTTATTCCAATCAGTATACATTTTGGAAGTCAGGTAATGCAACCCGAGTTCTACGCGGCAGGGCGAAATAGACACCTGGGGCGACTTGTTAAGTGGCGAGCTTGTCCAGGGTGACTTTGATTGAGGGCAAAGTAAATTACTGGTTCGAGCTGTAGAAAAGAAGCAAAATGGGCGAAAGTCCATCCAAGACTAGCAAAGGACCAATAAGTAAAGGGCGAGGTTACTGCAGCGAAGTTTATCTTACCGTTGCTTTATGAAAGGGCGAGTTTTGTTAGGACGAACCTTAAATAAGACTTAACGAAGTGAAGAAGGCGACATGGCAAACTACACGAATTCGGTTGTATAGGACCACGTTAACTACTACGGGGCGAGACTGACAAAGCAAACCGCCATCTTGACAGGACGACCTCGAGCAATGAAGACAACTAGAGACGCCGACATACATTCCGACTACCGGGGCGAGTTTGACGCAAACAAGGGCGAGTAGTTACAGTTAGGGCAAAGACAAGACAGAAAGCTCAAAATTCAAGGGCGAGCTTTATAGGGCGAGATAAGTAAGAGGACGAGTTTTTCAGTTTTAAAAGATATCGACGTCAACTTAGGGCGCGTTTATCCAAGTAATGGGCGACTTTCTACATGGGCGACAACTAAGCTGCGGGGCGAGATAATAAACCTTGTAGGGCGAGCTGTCAGACTGCGACCAGTGCGAAAGGGCTTCAGGGCAAGGTACGAATGTTATTTACACGGAAATCGTGTAGGCGGCTTGTCCCAAGTTCGCCCGTCCACATCCTGCAATTCGCCCTTTTCAACGTAAACATGTAAACAAGCCGACCATCAGAAATTGTTCGCCCTTTCCCCTCTCTCCTTTGACTCGCTTTCGTCGGAGCCCTCCCAAGAGGTCACAATGAGAAACCCTTTTCTCCCCCGCAAAAAAAAAACACATGAAATAATACTTAAAATTCATCTTTCAGACTAATTATTGCGTGGTAGATATGAACCACGACGATGAAACCAGTTCTTAAGAGTTAAGATAGGCAGAATTAATATAGGTGGGCTGTATGCTTTCAACACGTTATTAAATAATGAAATAAACTAACTCTCCATTAATTATAAAGAGTAAAATATACGTTTAATAGCTGAAGCGTTATGGTATGAGTTTATCCCGACAGCTGTGTTATTTATCTGTCGGAGCATGTAAAGAGTTCTTGTCAATACCAACGACACTATTAATATATTTAAAATATTTAGTGACTTGCATATAATAAAACTGAATAAATTAGAATGCTATAAAGTTGAACATGGGGATAAATATTAATTACTGTGAAAGCCAATACATATTAATTATCATAGTCATATTTGTTTACTATATTAATTATACGATAACGATAATAGTATATTAAGAATTGAGTTAATATTTTGATTTAAATGATATAAAAGCCTATTCACTTCATTGTAGTAGCAACATATATAAAGTGGTAAACTGTGGGATTAATAAACAATATCACAATTAAATTAAGCTTAGGCTGATTAAACGGTTGCATAAAAAATAAATTCATAAAAATGGTTTCTAAGTGCATCTCATGTCGAGCCAAATTTCTGTATGAAATTACAGACACGGCGCACATGACGTCATAACTGGATCCCCATCACGCTGGTACGGGCGATATTTACGATCATTTTCAAACTGCTTCTATAATTCATGATTTGCAGTAATTATTTTGAATTCGTTCTAAACATTTTAGACATTAGCTATCTATCCATCTGTCTACCTCTTCGTCTATCCATTTACTATCCTTCTATCCATTTATATAGATTCATCAATCTATGTATATATGTATATATCTTCATATCTATATATCGATCTACGTATGTATCTATCTATAGTTATCTATCTATCTGTAAGGATGTCAGTTTTCTCTATTCATTATTTTTATTTATTTACTTCAATTTTTTAAGATGGTTTCGTGAATTGTACAAAATTTGATTACATTTTCCAATTGTCAATGTCTGTTCATTGTCATTTCCCAATTTAAATAATTTATCTATTCCATTTTTTTACAATATACATTTTCTCAAAAGGGGTTTAACGAATCGCGGACAGCCGAGCACGACCAACGTGAAACGATCTCTTGATGATTAGTTCCCTTTGTTACGGGGCAGATGAGCCCGTCCGAAGGGCTTGTATTTGTTCACGAAAATTCCCCCAGCGTCTTCGACACACGTGACCTGCGAAAAATTCACTACACAAAAAGGCCAACGAGTATTACTATTAAAATCTAAATCATTTCAGATAACCTGCAGTTTTTTAAAGTGTATATGTAACATTATTATTATTATTTAATATTTTAAATTATCATCTAGTTAAATATTACATATTTTTAACAGATCAACTATTATGTGTTAAATGGGTTTCAGTCATTTTAAATACGAGATTTCCACGAGATTCTTGATGGCCTTTAACAATCATATATTATTTTTGACATTTTATTCAAATATTTCTCTGGAACTTTTCATGGATTTTTGTCGGTATTGAAGATTCTGGCACGATTCCCAATGAATCCTGAGATTCTCGCGTATGAATCTTACAATTCTCGACTAAAATTTCAAACCATTCAGGTTATGGATGGGGCGAATTAAGTGTAATCATCAGACCTGGAAAATTGCAGTATGATTCCGAATTCCTACAAGATTCTAGACTGACAAATTCCATCAGGCTCGAGGTTTACCTCTCGATTTCACAGAGTACATTTTCAGCAAAAGATTCTTCAATTAGCAAATAAGATTCTTGCCCAGATTTTGCAAGAACCTCGCCGGATTTCAACTCATAAGATCGCAATGTATATCGCCAACTTCGTGGGTGGTTTATTATTCCCGGTTTGGTTTACTTCTGTTTAACTAGCACGGGTGTATCTTCTCTAGGTCTGTTGTCCGATGCGTGTGTGTGCGTGTGTTTGCGTGCGCCAAGTGAATGGTTACACACACAACGGGTCGTTAATTATTGACCGTTCCCCCAGTGGCGTAAACACATCGCCTTTACAACAATTGCTTTCGGAGCGTAGAGTCGTCGTCGTAAAAAGGCCCATTAAAAAAATACAAATATCAAAACAAGTAAATAAATAGAAAATAAGGTATTCGCCCAGTAAATAACCGAATCATAACAAAATCCACATTCCAAATAAATGCTGAGGTCATTTGTGATGGTATAAATAACTAAAATACACGTTTTATTTTTAGTATGTTTTAGTGCATGTATTAGATAGATAGTTAGACAGATAGATAGATGGATAGGTAGATAAGACATATAGATGGATAGATAGATGGATAGATAGATAAACAGATAGGTGACAGATACAGATAGATGCTGGATTAGATAGACAGATAGACAGACAGATAAAAGACGGATAGGTTGATCGATACACGAGTACATAGACAAAACATTCAATATCACGTTGTTTTTAAAAAATGTAATTTAAAAATACGTTTAACAGTAATAAACATATATCAATCTTAGATTAATATTTTTTAAACTAATTTTATTAATATTCTTTATATTCAAAATGAGCGAACCATTCAGAAAATTAATAAATCTGAAGTATTAATCAAATAATTTATAGTGACATTAAAACAGAGATTGAAATGAATAGGGTGCCTCGCGACCTCGTCAAAAATTCAGAAAACAAAATGCAACCCAAACTGGGGACAAATCATCGGGACAGTCTTTTCACTCCCCGATACAAAATCAGTTCTCAGTGACATTCGAGATTTGTACACGTCTTTCACCAAACGACCCTCTCTGTCCATCCAGATGCATATCTCATTCCTCAACTCGACGAGTAATTTCATTGCAGCCTCAAAAACACCGATTGGTTTAATCCAATTTTCAAACGTGTGTTTTCTTAATTATAAGTATTAGTTCTTTGATTAAATTAAATTTTTAATTAATTTTCATTTACCTGTAGAAAGTCGAACAATCTCAAAGTTCCTATTGTAAATATGCTAATTAGACCTGTATTTTTCCAAATCAAAAGAAAGGGGAAATCAAGATCATTCAAGGTCATTTTCGATAATCCTAATTATTAAAATTAACTATAACAATTATGTCAGCTCTAACTAAATTGCATTAAAACTTAAATTTTAATTTTCCTCAAGGGAAATTAAATTACTGTCCTAATTTTCACTCTTATTAATATCGATTTGTAGAAAGTTATCGGACACCCTTCACAATTCTACGGTAAATATGTAAATTACGCTTCTTATTCTTTCTGTTAAAATTTAGAAAAAGGGGGGAAATCAAGGTCGTTCAAGGTCATTCTCGATAATTTAGTTTACAAATTACAGCAAACGTCCGACACTTTTCGCCCCTTTGAACCCCTGGAGGCTATAAATACTTTGCCAAATGACTAATTACCATATACAGGGGAAAACGACCTGGTTTCGGCACAAGGTCAAGAGTGTGACCATAAAAGGTCATCCAGCTGCCCTTCGCTTGTACGCACCACTGTCGACCCCAAAGGGATGAAAAAGGATGGGGGGGGGTATTATTAAGAATGAAAATAAGGGATTCGAAAAGTTCTTGGATTCTTTTTCTCCGTAATTACGATCCTTGGCCCTCCTTGGGAACCGTTTCGTGAAGAAACATGAGCAGTGACCACCTAGGGTGAAATTCACTTATGAATCGCCGTTCGACCCTCGTCGGAAGAACTCGAAACCTCCGTCGAATTTTACCCGCTTCTAATCTACTCTAAGGGGCGGAGCCTAATATTATAGTATATACCACTATTCTAACAAGTAACACTGCTATTGTACTTTGAACACTGCCCGAAACTTAGGGCGGTTCAATTGTTTTGAGTATTTTTTTCATTTTCCGACAATTCGTATATTTTTTTGGTTTTCCGATTTACTCCCGTTATGCTGTTGTTAAGGCCCCGCCCATTTACTTTAAGGGGCGGAGCCTAGGAATATATACAACAGTGTACATTTGAGCACTGCCCGAAATTTAGGTCGGTTCAATTGGTATGTTCTGTTTCTCGGGTAATTTTTATTATCTAATAGTACATATATTCATTATTAAATTTTGCACACTGCCCGTAATTTAGGGCGGTTCGCAATTTTGTATTTTTTAGTCTAAATTTACTTTTGAAAGTTTTTTGAAGAATGGAACCGGTGTATCGAAATGATACTTGAAGGTTAATTTATGTGCTCGTTAACGTAAGTGGGTTCCACCATTTTATTGAGTTCGAAAAGGTTTCATAAATTAAAAGCTAAAAAACAAGAAAGAAAGAGAGAAAAGTAAAACGAGTTGCTCTTGTTTGAGCATTCTCCTACCTGAGTTTCGGCGAGAGCTCTGACAGTGGACAACTGCTGTGAAACTGAGCGCGAACAGCAACAAAATCGTCGACATTCTTCCAGCTTTCATGGGGGGGCTATTAACCTGCGACGACATTTTCTCCCTCTTGTCTATCTCTTTCAACCCCCCGACTTTAAAAAAAAACCGCCTCGTTGACAAGCCCCGCCAAGTTTAAACTAAAGTTGTTAGAAGCTGTTTTTTTTCTGTTTGAACCGATTACACCAACAGATGATGATAAAATTTCAACAAGTGAATCCTATATCCGTAATAAATCCGCACGTTTTAGGAAAGCATTTGCCAATGTGTCAGGAAGCAGTTCTGTGCACAACCTGCTCCTTTGACGCCTGGGCGCGAACTGAAGTCTGAAGGAAGACGAGACGGCTATTAGGGAAGGTGGGCGACCCCTCCGCGCGTTCTCTTCTCTTCCGAATGTTCTTCTTTTTCTATTTCCGTTTCTTCTTTTTCTTAAATTCTATTACTTGAATTTCTTTTCTACATAAGAATCTATGTAATAATACTAAATAAAATAAAATAGATGTTGTATATTTAACTCCGATCTGTTTAGAATATACTTAGTTCTAAGAATATTCGTCTTGGGCTGGTGATGCGTTCTTTTGAGAATCGAACGCCCACGTCCCGTTCTTTCTGCTTTCGAACGGCTGTTCTGCCATCTTCTTTTAAAGAATTATTTTTTTACTATCAAACTAAAAAAATTACAAAACCGTGCACTTAAGGACCAATTTAATGAAATGCTGTATAAGTAAGCTAATAGAATGCTCATTTAACATTGCTATGTTGTTGTAGACATGGAATGCACCTCCTTGGACAATGTTCAACTGGTTTCAGATCGACTCTGAGATTTGTACCAAATTGGCCCTTGACAAAGCCTTCTGAAGAAACCAGCTGACAATGAATTTATTGTCACTGAATTCACTGAAGCAGGCTCGAAGGTCGTGAAAACACTTACACCCTTGTGACGAAAACAACGAAATTGAGGTGTCAAGTAGTTCACAGATGAAGCGCATAATGTATTCAAAAACGTTCTTGTTTTTTTTTAGATTGCTCTTCTACACACGAGTTTTTTTGGTTGCTAGTCTTTTGAGTCTCACCTCACACAAGATGGTTCTACTATTGGGTTACTATAAAATGTAAAACTTATTATGCTCTATAGGACAGCCAAAAGCCAACAAAATATCAGTCTCTGATGGGCGACGTAAAGGTATATAGCAGAATTGTACTGTAAATAGAAATGACTGGAAAAAAAGAAAGGAAATCATANTCGAAGGTCGTGAAAACACTTACACCCTTGTGACGAAAACAACGAAATTGAGGTGTCAAGTAGTTCACAGATGAAGCGCATAATGTATTCAAAAACGTTCTTGTTTTTTTTTAGATTGCTCTTCTACACACGAGTTTTTTTGGTTGCTAGTCTTTTGAGTTTCACCTCACACAAGATGGTTCTACTATTGGGTTACTATAAAATGTAAAACTTATTATGCTCTATAGGACAGCCAAAAGCCAACAAAATATCAGTCTCTGATGGGCGACGTAAAGGTATATAGCAAAACTGTACTGTAAATAGAAAGGACTGGAAAAAAGAAAGGAAATCATATTGGCTTTCCCCGGATATGTAGCTCTTTTGGTCTATGTAAACGATACACCGAATTCTGTTGGTTGGAACGTCGAAAGTGAAAAGCCTCTTAGATAGCAGTACGGGGCGTACGTAACAGTAGATTCTACTTTCCGCTTCCCTTTTGTTGCCTTTCTGTTCAATCTCCCCGCAGATATCGATTTGAAGCAAAAAGGTTTCATCATGAAATGTCTGCTTTGATTTGAGTGCTGTCGGCTTGAAAATGTCTGCTGCGAAACTTATTTCAGTGGAAAACAACCGCAGAGTAACTGAGTTGATATTGCTGACTAACTTTGATAAGTATCAGTTGCCTCGCTTCTGGTACACGAAAAAAAGATATAGATTTTCCATCGAAGTCGTCGGGTCAATGAAAAACCCCCCTGTAGGCGATAGTAATGGGACCATAATCCGCCTGTCTGAGAAAACAAGTTATCGATTAATTACACACCTGTACAATCGATAAACGGATCAGCTCGTTACATACCTAGACGAACCACTCCTCTTTGGCGTTTGAAGCCCCATCACTGCAATGGCAAGATAGATTAAAATTAGTTCCTAAAGTCTCCACTAGGTGACGTGTCGGCCATATCGAAAACGGCCTCTAGGTGGCCCTTTCATTCCAACACCAAAACCGCCGATGATTTCTCAACTTTAGGATTTTATTTTGGCTAACCTAACGAACCGTTTTAATCGAAACTTTAAAAGTACCTTAAGTACCATTAGTTCTACACTAGACATTTTTTGGGTAGCTGTACCGTTGAAAACCTGGGAGCGATTAGCAATCAACTATCCCCAGCAAGAACCTTTTTAAACTGTAAGAGCGTGTTCTTCATCGGAAAAAGGCCTGCGACTTGTTAGCTTCTATTTCAAACAGCTTCATGTGTAAAGCAGCAAAACTTTACACGAAACGAATTTGCCGGAGTAGTTTTCAACGTAGGAGGCATACGATACCTGTCCGAGACGGCCGTTCTCACTTTGCCAGGCACCATCGGATGACCTGGAGAGCCAAGAAGTTGCTGCTGGTTACGTTGCAACGTGCTGAAGTGAGAGTGATGCTGCAGCTGATAAGCTGCTGCAGAAGCATCAGGCCCTGATCGACTACAGGGGGAACCGAGTTTCCCGAATGAGTTGCGTTAGCCGGCAGAGTCATGTAGCCGCTCATCGGAGTGGCCGCTGTCGAATACGCTGGGGGTTTATCCTCCAAGCGGCCATTGTTGGTCCCTGCATTATTGACTGCTCCCCCTGGATGCATTTAAAAGAGAATTAAACAACTGGGAAAGCCATTCGTCTTCGCTATACTGCGCTAGGTGTCGCTTTCCAGAACACCGAGCCGGGGACCATCATATTTATTGGATTTTATCGGTGGCTAGAGTGAAGATTTATTACCGGCTGCACTAGATTGCTGACGTAAAGCTCGCCTTCTGCAGCAGCAAATAACGATTCCAGTTACTAGAGCGCATAGGACAACCCCAATACTAGCTACCACGGCGCAGAAGACGGCGAAATGAAGACCTAGAATCTTGCCTGGCTGGTGATCTGCAAAATAACCAACGTACAAGTTGATACTGCCATTATATGGAAATCCGGTTCAAAGACATTACGGGATTAGTATCTTTGTATGATAACGATATGCCAGGAATGTTACATGTCAATGTAGGTATTATATTGATGTATTAGGTGCTACAAGAACTTCTAAATGTACTTAACAGGCAATTGGATATTAGAGGTACCGACCAGCACATAATGAGGTATTGGTTTCATCCGAGTTATCTCCACAGTGGTTGACTCCGTCGCAGAGTAGGTCGCTTGATATGCAGAAATCCTTCTGGGCGCATCGGAAGTCCTTGCATGCCAATTCGGCTAGGTAAAGTAAAAAAAAAGAGCTACATAAACGGGACACAATGAAACGATTTATCAATCTACTAGCTATTTATTTATTTAGTTAGTTATCTATCTATCTATATATTTGTCCATCCATCCATGGATCTATCTATCCATCTAACTACCTATCTATCTATCGATCGATCTATCTATCTATCCATCTATCTACCTATCTATCTATCCATCCATGTATCTATCTATCCATCTATCATTCTACCTATCTATCTGTCTATCTGTCTGTCTATCTATCTTCCCATCTATCTACTTCATCGTATTCTTCCATATTCATCATATTTATCCATCCATCCATGGATCTATCTATCCGTCTATCTACCTATCTATCTATCCAGGTATCTGTCTATCTATCGATCGATCAATCAATCTATCTATCTATCTACCTATCTATCTATCTATCTATCTACATACCTATCTATCTTTCTATCTATCTATCTATCCATCCATGTACCTATCTATCCATCTATCTACCTATTTTACTATCCATCTACTTCATCATATTCATCTATATCCATCCATCCGTCGATCTGTCTCAGCACAATATGGCAAGTCTTCAGATTACTTACTCTTATCCTTGAATGCGGTGATGACTAGGTGAAATCCGTTGGATTCGGTGCCCCATTGATCGGTCACATACTTGAGCGTCACATAATTGGTACGCGTGTAAATGGTTCCCACACTCTGCCGCGTGTTGCGGCACGATAAATCGGCCTAGATCATTTCCAGACACCAAGAAATGGAAGAAAAACCATCAGCGTAAATAAAGATAAGTACACCAGGTCCCTGGACAAACAAATACCCACAATTCTTTCCCATTTCCTTCTTCAATCTTGGACGGTGAAGAAGAAGAAAAAATCGTACATTCAAGGAAAGTATAAAAACATACAGGGAACAGAAAAAAAAGCCTGGCGCCGTTCTGGCTTAGTGTCAAAACAATACAGTAATGCCATATCTCTGTCTCCATTGTTGAGGGGTAAACAAAAACTGATTCACTGGAAACGGTATATCAACAACTTTTATACGTTTCGGATATCTGCAATAAAGACACACTCTTTTTTGTTTGCAGGGCCCGTTTTCCTTTTGAGAAATTCGGTTCTTTGGTTAGAACGCAGCGCACCATACATCACTGCATGACTCGTTCACATAGGGGAGGTGTTTTAATGTCACGTTGTTTTGTGTTTTTTCCAGCCGAGTTTTTACCAAAAACTGGAGCAAGGAAAACACGATATACCAAGTGTGTGTGAGAACCTGTATGGCGACTCGCGTGATACACGCACTTCGCGATGATTAGATATTACGTGTGAGATGAAAAAGGATCGACATACTGTTTTGCGCGGTTCGGTAAACGTTAGGTTCCATGATTAACCATTTGATTAAAAAGGGCAACTAATTTTAAGTTTGTGTCAGTAAAAGCTATACACTGTAATAGTTCGATTAGAACTAGGTTTAACTGCTCGTTTCACACCGCTATAATTCATTCAAAAAAGGGTTCTTGCTGGTGGAAAGTTGATCGTTTATGGCACCCACGTTTTCAAAGATATAACACTCAATAAAATACTGAATGTAGAACTGGTAGTACTTTATACACGAGTAAAATTTCATTAAAATTGGGTTGGAAGTTTTGCCGAATTAAAATTCCAAACTTAAGGAGATCCATAACTTCCTACCATTCAGAACCCTTCTTTGTGCTCTAGACAAACCTTATGGAAATAAGCAACGCATTTGCGGGGTAGTAAAGTGCGTATCAAGCAGCCGGGTGTGATGTTTACCTTGTAATTTCCAGTGGCATGTCCTCCGTCGTAGATCAGCAAGTGATCGTTGCAATCCAGTCGCAAGTGCTCGAATCGGAGCATGAAACGCTGCAGTATAGTCTCGGTTTGGAAAGTTATGACGCAATCGAGGTTGGGTTCATTCTGCGACCTCAGCACGGCTCCGTCAATTTTACGATAGTGCAAATGAGGGCTCTTGCACAGAGATGCTATGTGATCTGCAATAAAAAAGCGCTCTTGTACATTTTAATTACACTACTGCGGTCGAATCAAATGGCACTCTGAACTCCTTGTTGTCCTTTAACAACCAGATAGAATATTATGATTATACTTTAGGTCACAGGATGATGACTTATGAAATGATTTACTACAGTATGTAAAGAGATAAAGTTATTAAACACTCCGCAAGTGTAAAATCAGAGACGGAGGTACCATGCAATCTGTTACTTTAATTTCTCGTGTAGTCAGCCAAACAATCACTCGGAATGTAATCTAGCGCGATGTGTGCCAGGCAAAGAAAGCAATTTAATTAGATGCCTCCACTGAGAATGAGACATTTGGGCCAGTGCAAGGCAACTATTACATTTCAGACGTATTTCGACTGGAATCTGAAGCAGAAAGGGCACGAACTTTCGAGAAACAACATCGAGAAGGACAGGTTGAATCTGATAAAAGGAAAGAAAAGGAAAAGCGAAGTAATTCAACCCGAAATAAAAAAGTCAAGCTACTCAGGGAAGTAGCGGAACTGGCAAATGTAGCATCGAGTTGAAAGCTTGCTTTATCCAGCGCATATAATTCAATCTAGGAAAATCAATATGAATCAAAGGATGTGAACCGTATGCAACGCAGTATGGTGCTGTGGTAGACGGCCTACTTTTACTACCAACACCATTTGGTTGCACGGTTCGCTTAAACCGAAATTTCGTCTGCTCGCTTCCCTCCCCCGCTACCTCCGGCGTCCTTAGCCTTTGCTCCATCTGCTTCACGTCCAAGTGCACGTCTCCTCTGATTTGCTTGACTCATTTGCATCGTTGTCTTACATTAAGATCCCCTGCACTAAGTCTATGCTGATTTCATGCTGCAGAGGGGTTCACAAGTCCACGGAACTGTGATCGAGATGTAGATTTCTCGAGATTTTTAAGATTTTCAAAGATTCTTTAGGGATTTTCGGGATTTTCCCCCCAGATTTTTATGCCTAGATTTTGGCCGGGGTGTTCGAGAATTTTCAGACTTGCGAACCCCTTGATCGCTGCCCGTGTTGTATAACGTGTTCTCGGGGTGCCTTGATACGCGTATGGTTGAGACAATCCGGAAATAAAACGTTTCCGAACGATAAATCAATGAGAGATCTGGCAGCACAGCGGTCGCCTTTCGCCATTCGCCAATCGTCTTTTGTTATCCACCAGGAAATATTGAACGCCCCCAGGGCACAATCCAGACCATGTCACCTCAGGCTATTATTTCTCTTCCCTTTTATTTCTTGTCGTCGCCCTTCTTTTCCCTCTTCTTCTATCTGTACATAACAACCCTATTCTGGCTCCCTAATAGGCAAAAGGTTAATTTGTATTGGTCGTAGAGAAATTGCCGGTGCGAACGTGTGGAGAACATCAATCTGGCAACAATGTGTTTCGTTAACGCCGCTTTTAGCAGACGGAGTAGGGAGAGAAAATGCCCCGAGGGTGTAAGATGGAGAGCGAACTATATCAAGAAGGGCCCCTTGTAACGACCAATCCAATCTAGCTTCAAAAGGATGGAAAATCGTGTTGACAAACAACTCCTATCCCTGACTATGGACAACAAACCCAATCTCGTTAGGAAGCCCGTAATTAGTTTCATCGTATAGAGCTTCTCTCTCTGGCTGTGCTCGATGCGCTAGAGACTCCGCAGGCCAAGCATGCACGCCTCTAAGTGAAGATGACATCAAGCACTCTAGCCACTCAACATGGGCAAGAAAAATCTCTAGAGAATCACTTACAGTGCTTATTCTTTTCGGCCAGCGCTGAACAGGTCATCAGGGATATTAGTGTCAGTAACAACCAGCGGACCGGGCGTTTAGACGATAAGGCCCATGGCCCGCGTCCAAAGCACCAGGCCATTCGATGCTAGTATTACTACACCGTTTCGCCTATCTTCTTCATCAGTTGTGTGGTTTGCTGTGTCCAAGAGATTTTCCGCCCCAACTTCTCGGCGTGTTACTCGCGCTTTGCGCCACTTGCAGCCTAAAGGGCCCTGGTACACGCAACTCGTAGAAATCCTCCTGTCCGAAACAAGCTGTAGGAATTAGCAATTGCGCAGTGAGGTACTTGTAGGCCGGGGTCTTTGGCCAGGGCAAAGAACAAGAAGAAGAGGAGAAAAGAAATGGTCAAACTAGCGAAAACGAATCACGTTTTGGCCCAGCTGGAGCATATCTCTCCACCAAACAGTGTGCTCCAGCGACCACTGCTGCACGTCTGATACTAAGCCGCACTGGCCATGGTAGAGCGCCGCGTTGCCATATCGATTTGCACCCTCCTCCCCCGAACCCCCCCAAGTTGAGCATCATACGTTTTATATCGATCATAGTTATCGATCTTTCGATTCCTTCCGTCTTGGCCTGCCATCTGCAGTTGCTAAGAGAGATCTTGCAAGCAAGCGCTGTATAGAAATCTCCTTAAAGGAGAGAGCCCATAACCCCATGTGCAGACATGCAATCTCTTCGATAGAGGAGATTGTCTTATCGATTACAAGCTTTTCAAACAAAACCGGCCGTGCCAGAAACCTAAGGTTTTATACACACCCGTATGTGTACACCCCGGTGTGTGTAATGTGTGTGTGTGTCTATGTGTGTGAGCGTGTGTGTGTGTGTGGAGGAAGCAGGGGACTCATAACAGAACTGCCGCTACATGCATTAGCCTATATTGATCGGTTCAGTCCCCTATACCCCAAGACTCCCTGTGCCTCGCAAAACCCTCTCATCAAACATATCCTGGCTTAGACGGGCCCCTTTTGTGACATGCGCACTATAGCCCTCGATATCAAAAGGGGTTCAGTATAATTTAAAGCTGAAAAGACGTCTTACATCATTGCTTACGTACCACACTTTACAAACACTTATACGGATGAATTCAAAGTATCAGTCGTTAAATGTTTTACGGGTTAAACCTGCTTACAAGCTACTAACACTGAAATAGTTACTCACTGATCCAACTAAAACTATTACAGTTTAACCCTGTTACCTTCAGATGTTAAAAAGGTTGCTGAGAGGATGACCAGTTTGACGGTTTACTAAAAAATAATATTGTTTCCACACATCATACTATATATGGTATTTACCATACATGCCGGAAACATACACGATTACACGCACATGATTGGATAAGGCTGAAAAGTAAAATGAAAACGAACAGGGGATCTAATCGGGTTTCAACTCCCAAAGGTGATCTGTTCTAAAACAAGAAAGTAGACAGACCTTAATCATTTTGTATTTTTGAGCATCGGAAATTATTTGTTCGCCGAGCATTCATCGAGTAGTACTCGTATAGTCTTCCCGTATACACTCGAGGAAGAAAAGAAAAAGGTACACTCAAGAGCAAGA
>JAIQCU010000421.1:0-60387 GCA_022114935.1 Leptestheria dahalacensis | reverse complement strand
GCTATCGACGAGTCGGAGAACGAGGATTTGCCACATGCTAGTTCACGATATTATTAGTTAATTCCTTTTTTTTAAAAATGAATTCACTGGAAAATCGATAATTAAGAAAAAAAATTAACAAAAAAAATGAGGCGATTACTCGATTAAGTTTTTTTCTTCTAAAAACACAAATTACCCAATGAGTGTTTCTATTTGTTCTTCCTTCATAGCTGTAAACGCCATTTCTAATTTTTTTCTTAGATTTTTGATTTTTTTCGGTAAATCGCGACACGTTATGATTTTTCCCGTATTTTAAATTCTTTTCTGAAATTGTCTTTCTGTGGCCAAAATTGATTTTTTTTTGTACAAGTAAATTGTGCTGGGGAGAATTTCAAGCGAGTGATCTTCCGAGTAGTTGGGAACATTTTTTTCTTCTAGAAATATCCCTCCCGCCCCCCCCACATGTCTGATGTTTTACTGATAGAGACTGGCATGAAATACAGTTAGTTAGATCCAAAGTTGTTTCATGTAATTTTTTCAGTAAGTTAATGTGTGGTGCATTAAAGTTTTAGTAGAAGCGCACCGGTTGTAGTTTGACGGGTATGCGGTTTAACACCACCCTTGAGGAGATGTAAACATAAACATAAGGTTCGTTGATAAGTGATAATAGTATTTATTTCTGTGCGTATTTTTATAAGAAATGGAAAAGGTAATTGAAGTTTTGTTACGTTAATGAAGCTAGTTGGACTAATTCAGAGTTATTTCTGTTGTTAAAGTTTTAGAGATAATGCGGTAAATACCACACTGGAAGTGAAGTTGCCCTGGAAATCGGGATGGAAGACTCGCAACAACGCTGGGGGCAGGGGAAACTTCGAGAAACGTACAGTAAAATCGTCGAAAGCTTCCTTCATGCTGTTCCCGTACGATTGGATAAAAACTGCCAGGAACGTCAGCGTCTCAGAGCATTTCGTATGAACCAGCCATTTGCTGCGAACGACATTAGCACGGAGTTCTTGGGAGTATGAGGTATGAGATAAAAGTTTTAACGACAAGTGAAAAATGCTAATCCATTACCCTGCAATAGAGACCCCTAGCGAAAGGTAAATGCTTGTCTCCCGTCCTGAGATAATGGCCAGATTCACCGCTTACTACGAGAGCGAAGAACACAGCAGGGCCACATGCAGGCGTCAAAGAGTACAAGACGGTTCAGGATATCTGATTTCAAGGCGACAAGGAGAGGAAGCAGAACCAGCTGCTGATTGTCCCAAAACTACCAAGAACTCACCCAGAGGTTCAAAAAGGACCCAACCGTACCGGCCGTTTGCTTTTCTGCTTCCGCCAGCCTCCGATCGAGGTTGGTGTCTCACTTCCGGGACTAAAGGGCACACACTCAGTTGCGTCTGAATGTACGCGTAAAACTAGGCAAGCATAGTAACTTGTTATGATTATTATAGGATATGCGGCACAATGAATAAAATCACCAAAGTTTGAGCGAGCTCGTCTGCCCGTCAAACGCAATCATTGGAGAAGAAAGGTAAGCTTTTGTTTTGGTAATGCGTGTGAATTTGTCGGTTACACTAGCCGTTATCTAGGCCTTTACGCTATCATCAATGTTATCTCAACGAAGGAAATGGCCGACAACAAGACTCGTGACAAAATAAGTTCGCACAGTTTTGTTTCATATTATTCCAATGTAGTTTCTCAACTAGAAACAATCAGGTTAACTTCAATTTACGTTATTTCAAGCTGCATAATAACTGGTTTAATTAATTGTCATATTTTTAAACAAGATAATTAGAAATTTATTAAGGAATGTTGCAATACAGCATCTGCTTGGAAAGACGAACATCATGGCTGCCCTGCTGTAGGACCCATTTTGACATAACATCAGCGATGTAAATCAGGTATTATTTAATGATTGTCAATTATTCCACCTCACCGTATAATTGACGAAGTAATTGCATCGGGCTTGTTGTTTGAAAACTAGACCCTGGCTTGTTTACCGTCCCATAAGTTTTTTAAAGTCATTGATGCTACAGTGCCGGCAAGTTGGTTCTAGATTTACTCGACTTACATTTTAATTCACAGTTTGATCAAGATTGTGTTCCATGTAAACATACTGTGTAATACGTCTTAATATTGTTACGTTATGCAGGTTATTTTCCCGACGATCGTCGGAGCAGGAACGAAACGAAGCCGCAACGCCGAGACGTCTCCGCAGATGGCGAGCACGCGGGTGTGTCTGTCGGACGGGGACATCTAGGCCCTACGGACGAAAGGCAAGTTAACGTTTACGAATCACGTGACAGTTTTAGAGAAGTTGTCTGAGAAACATTAGTCGATTCTTGCACTCTTGGCAGTCAAGTTTGGAATCCTCGTTGTAGTGGATCCGCAGAGTTAAATTTGTTTATTCGTGTAGTCTAATTATGCAAATTGATAGTTAGTTACCAAAAACATTAAATTGATAATTTAAGGGAATAAAGATACATATATACTATATATACTCTAGAAATAATAATAATAATAATTTATTATATGTAAATTAATGGGTATACCAGATTTTTAGTATTATTAATTATTTACTTTGATGATTAACGATAATAATCTCAATAAAACCTTTAAGTCGAGCAACGCGTCATCGTGTATTGAACTTTTGAATCCACACTAATAGTTAACCTTTTCTCTTTTAGGTTTCCAGGACTGGAATGGCAATTCGAGCATCGATCAACCTGTCCAACATTTCTGTTCGCTTTAAATAAAAAAGCATAGCTAATTACTGGTTATTTATTTAAGTCATATTACCATTCTGTCAAATACACAATTCACGTAGTCACATACTGTCTTTTGCCTAAAAAATTATATATTAGGGAGGGTAGGACACATGTCGTTATCATGTTTCTTACAGGTGAAATGCAAAAATGTCGCTGCATTACCCGGCCCTCGGAACTGGTGGTGTCTCGGTGTCAGAATGCGTGGTTTTTCCGATTGGAAAGAAAGTAGACGGAGTCCCCGGCCACCGAGACTCGAACCGTGAACCCGACGACTTACCTCCGCACAGAAGACCAGCACCTTTACCTCGACACCACCAGGGCAGCTAACAGATACTGCAAAAAACTTGTACCGGATTTTCACCTGAAAATGTCTATTTATTAAGGTTTCAAGCTATTTAGTTCAGATTTCTGCCACTAGATGGCGCTGATTGTAAATAATACACACGTGCTGCCCAATGTAAACAAGACTGACCCCTTATTGAAGACANGCGGAGGGAAGAAGACGTATTGGCTGTCGACTCTGAAACCGCGGAAAGGGAGATCGAAACGGAAGAACGTGTACGCTCAGCTCTGACACAGTGAATTGTACGTCTAGTCCGTTTCGAAATTACAGAATACAAAAAAGTTTAATCTAATCAGTGTTACCTGTTTACAAGAAACTTCACTACAACCTACACCAGAACCGCGACCTTGGTTCCACACAATCAGTTTGAAGGACTTTACATCGGATGATGAATCCAGCCGGGCCGTGCTATTTCCAGTGCCAGTCTGATTTCGTCATCCCATCATGAGCCGTTACAAACGCTCTGTAAAACGACCTACAATGAGATTAGGTGTATACTCGCTGGTCTAGTACATATACAATATGCAATGTTCAAAAACTGATACCCCCAGTATAATAGCAAAGTATCAAAACTTTTATAAATATATTTCTCAGTTAATTTATAAGAGTAATTCAATGAGTATTATTACGTAACAAGTATATGCATCGAAGAACGAGCACTTTATACTTACTTTCATTTAACCAACATATATTCTACCTATATATCATATTAATTGTCTTTTAATACTAGATTCCAATTGTTAGTTAGTTAAAGCCCTAATTTCAATAATGACGTCTAAATAGCGACGCTGAATTTGAACTTCGGTGCCGTTCTTTCTGCCAGGACCCCCGCCATTTGAGATGACCCGAGCGGTGTTCCTCGTCCGTACGGTCACTGCAGACCTTGTGCGTCGCGGGTTCCTCGTCTCGAGTACAATCTCCGAGTACTTTCTTTAATTGTTGGTAGTTCTTACTTGATTTTAACTCAAATATTTTGAATTTATTTCTTATAACTTTTTGTTTACTTTATTTTTCTAGTGTTACGTTGTCTTTCGATCTATTACTATAATCACATATCGTACCGTGTAGGTTTAAGATGCAAGAAAAATTTACCATGATGTGTGACTCCGTCGTTCTGTGAGCTCGAGGGTTGAATTGTGTATGCTGACTTTAATGATGGCGAAATTTGATCGTAGCTTCTTTACGTCGTCCAGTTCTTCCCTACAGTCCATCATCTGCCCGATCTGTGAATCTGACGCAGCACATCCCCGTTGAAGGGATTCCAGCGTGCCAGCCCATGTGTTGTGGTCCATGGTTCAGTCCAGGATTGACGAGAGTTGCGACTTGACATACCAGTCCACGGAAACGGACACTGCAACATTTCCTTCAAAAAACATAACCACGGGAAAGTATAATACGTTTAGAATAGTCTAATGAAAGGTAACATTCGCAATCCCACTTTGAAATTGAAGGATCATCTGGTCCAGTCGGGTCGAGTGATACACATCGTTCTTCCGTAAGGTTATAAAGGCTGATGCTCTACTCTATTTCAAACACTAATCATACATTAGCAAAGCTTAAACAACATATATATGGGTTAAGTATGGAACCAGAAATAGATATCATAATTACTGACAACTTACCTTTGGATCAAAGCACTTCCGCTTGCTGGTTTTGTTTATACTCAGCGACGCCACCTAGCGGTCAGGCTCTGAACTATTAACAGTCGATTTGTCTCGCAAAATACTGCGGTCTAATTTGTTTCTTACGGGTTTCATATTCTATATTTATTAATTAAATTCAACGGTAATATTATAATGCAATTTAGTGATGAAATGCATTTGATTATTCTTCATCTTTTTTTTTAATTTTCCAGCTGCTGATGCGAAAGTGTTGCAAATAAAAAAAGAATCGAACTTTGCCGATTAACCGGTTGACTGGTGTCGTGCAGAAGCAATCAGTCAGCTGGCAGTGTCAAATGTTGGCTAATCCGGGCCCAGCCGGGTGTCACAGCAGCGAGTCTCCTAAAGGTCTCGCACACATATAAAAAGGGCGAACAAATCAATAGCAATTACACAGTCGCCGAACAGTGACACTTTCTTTCATTTCTTTTCGGTTTGTTTCGTTTACGTTACTTCTATTTTCTTGTGTATTTTTGAAATTGGCACCGCAATCGCCGCAATGGCCATGTCGCGCACGGGGGGATCTTGTTCCAATTGTAAAGCAATTCCCACTTGACTTTTTGGCTTTTACGTTTTTCGGGTCGCTGCCAACATAAATCGTGCCTTGGCATGGGATAAACTTATTTCGATTCTCGAGAAACCGCAAGGTCGTGTCCTTCCAATACGTAAACATAAGTAAACCAGAGGAGAGGATAATAGCAGAGGAAGTAAAGTTAAAGAACGAAGGGTGAGAATAGGAAAACAAGAAGTAAAATAAGATGTTAAAAAAGGGAGGATAAGAAGAAGTCAAATAACTTTGTGGAAGAGGAGCGCCATGGAGTTCCGCACTGCGCGTTTTCCTTCTTATCGGTCAAGCGACACTTCCCCGTCGCGGCTGAAATTGCTGGGTGGCTTTCTCATTGCTACATTTCCTGATGTCTCAGCGTCTCGATGCCTTCGTTAGCACTACAATCAGTAAAGCATTCAAACACTGACTTGTTAAATGTATAAAACGCCTATGAAGTTCAGATTCTACAGATGGAAAAGGTTGAACGAGTTCAGTTGGAAGCAAGTAGAGGCTATTTAATGCGAGAACGTGGCGCTAATGCAGGACTGGGAACAAGATGGCGGCTGCTCCCTGCCCCCTTGAGGCATTAACGGGTGTGTACGAACCAGTTTGTACTGAAACTAGCCGCTTGTTGGCGCTGAATTCCATAGGTTTAGTTCAATACTAGGTGAACTGCAACATGTAGAGCCAAGCTAGTGACTTCACAGTTTGCTGAATGTTCTCCGGTTATGGTCATTCAGGGCTTAAGAGATTTGCAATTTCTGGAAAAAAGGGAACAAGATGGCGGCTCGTGAAAGTATAGTTTTTTTTTATACATAGACCAATTCCAGGTATCTATCTATCTATCAATCTCTCAATCTAACTTCCTATCTATCTATCAATCTATCAATCTATCTATCTATCTATCTATCTATCTATCTATCTATCTATCTATCTGTTTATCCATCTGTCTATGCCACCTAAGTATCTTTCCGTCTAACAATCCGTCTGTCTATCTATCTATATATGTATCTGTGTATACCAAGAATGCTATGGATATTTCTAATTGAGGGGAGAGTATCGTGCCTTGCACGGTAAGGGAACAAGATGGCGGCCGGTCCGTAACATCGACAGTTCCGCCGCTAGGTAGCGTATTCATCGTGGTACAGTTTAGATCAAGAGAAAAAAGAGGAGAAGTTGATCGCTTATTGCTCCCACATTCTTACAGATATAGCAACCCAAAAAATACTGCATATAGAACTAGCAGTACTGAATGTACTCTTCAAGTTTCGTTTAAATCAGTTGGTAAGTTTTGCGTAAATTAAATCCTAAATTTTAAGAATTACCTGAACTCTTCGCCATTCAGAACCCTATACGCTTTACTCCCAATTTAGATCGCTGGGTTGCTTTGTATGCCCCCGCTTCTCCAACCACAGCAGCACCTGAGGCATACAACACTGTCTCTCTAATCGATCTGTTTGTCCTTATCCTTTCTCAGTTGTTTGCTGTAATGTAGCTGTGACAAAAACATGGGCCTGTGGGCTGTTTTTTTCTTTGCATCGCTCTATTCTTTTTATAAATACCGAGCCCCATAGGGCAGTAAAAATTGTAGAGAGGAAGCGCGTGTTAAATGTGCGCATCAATCAAACGTGGATGTACATCCTCCGGGGAGAGGTTCTTTTCATTATGGAAAAAATTGAAAGAACCCCGAGTATTGGATAAAAGAAATAATAGAAGAGAAGACTGAAAGAGTACGCGACAAAGGTTTCTTAGGGGAAACTTTCGTTCGAACCTTTATTGTGTAACTGACTGAATCGTAAACCAAATGCCAACTAACGATGCGTAAACTCGCAGGGCTCCTATACCCATATACCCATATACCATGCACCTGGATATACCATATGCCATGTACCATGAATCAATACCCAATGCCATATAGCATATCATATACCTTACTATATGCTATTACTTACAGTTTAATCTATACACTATGATACTGCGTGCTACCATGTACTATATGCTATACTGTATATACACTACGCGCTATACACTGTACACTGTATACTTTACACATCATAACGTATGCTACTTACCACTTATAAACAAGTAAAGAGTTGATTCAAGTTCTGTAAGCTTTGTACAGTACAGTCTAGAGCAATAGAAACGGATTCATACTGAGGAAAAGTTGATGGCTTATTGCTTCTACAGTTTGAAAGGCATAGCTATCCAAAAAATACTGAGTATAGACCTAGCAGTGCTTAATGTACTCTTAAAGTTTCTTTAAGATAGGTTTGTTACTTTTGCCAGAATAAAATCCTAAAGGTTAGATATTATAATAATTTTCCGCCATGGAGGACCTGTACCATATAGATTCGTTAACGTATACTGACAACGTCAACCACGTTTTACATTGGAGCATAAGGAACATGCTAGTTGTTAACCACTAGGTTAGACTCAAGCAGCAATGTAACAGAAATATGTTGGCGTGTTTCTATCTCCACATTTTTCCAAATTTGGCAATATTACTATTGCATGAGAAGATGTTAATTACTGTAGAAAAATTGTACAATGGCTTTTTTTTTGCTGTAATCCTGCACTCGGTGGAACACACGCCAAGGGAGATACATTCTTCAGCATCTTTTTGTCCGCACATTAAGAAAATGCCGGTCTTGTGCTTGCTGTACAAGACCGGGTCTAGACGATCGATCAAAAACCCGATTCTTTGCTTCTCGACGACATAGAGAGTCTTTTCGCACCTTTTGCTCGTTGGTTTCCTCCTTTTTGTCCAGCCATTTTCCATTGTCTCTTTCAGCTTTTACAACCCAGACAAACTTTTAAAGTGCTGTCGCAAGCTGGCTTACATTTTGCCCTGTGGCTGTATATGAGGCTAGCCACGTGACAGACCCCTATCCGACTCGGTGTACAGTATAGAGCAATAAAAAAACCTTCCTACAGGGGAGAAGTTGATCGTTTATAGCGTCCAAGTTTACATAGTTAGAACAATGGAAAAAATGCTGAATGTACAACTGGTAGTAATTTACACGCGAGTCAAGTTTCGTTAAAATCGGGTTGTTAGCTTTGCCGAAATAAAATTCTAAAGTTAAAAAAAAGTCCGTTTTTTGGCCACTGAAGTGAACAAACGAGTGAAAACAGGAAAAAAAAAGACCGTGTTGAAAGCGAAAAGTTGCAGCTCCATTTTAATTAGGAATAGAGGAACTTTTAACGTTTGCCCATTGTGCAAGGTGAAGAGCTCAAGTCGCCAGGAGCTCGACTTGAAATGGATGATGGTACTTTATAGGCTTTCAGTGTAGAAAGGGAAAGATTCCCAGTGGCGACTAAGCAGGCGAGTAGTTTTTCGTGTTCACTTGCCAAAGCGTAGCTTTATTACTCTACCGCCGTTCCTGGCAAACATGTAGACACCATTTTCGCCTTTTCTCAGTACGTATATATGGAGAAAACAGTTTCTCGACCTCACTATATCCCCATTGACGTAAGACGTCGGTTTTCTTCAAATTAAACAGCTAATATATCACTCCTTGATTACGTAAAGGATCATTTGACTGATGGTTTGCACAGTTCATAAGGTAAATGCCAAACCAGGATGACCTACATTAGGTTGTAGTCTTGCAGATGCCTTAAAGATTTTATTTTGACTAAACTAACAGACCGATTTTGACGAAACTTTAACAGTACATTAAGTACTAGTAGATCTACACCTAGTATTTTTTGGGTAGTTATACCTTTGAAAGTGTACGAGCAATAGGCGATGAACTTTTCCGCAGCAGGAGCTCTTTTGGTTATTGCTCTAGACTGTACAACCCAGATCTGCAGTAAGGTATGAAGGTGGTCTATGACCAGGAAACTCGCCTGCATGGTGAAATCCGTCTAGAAACATGTGAGGACCAATAAGTGGTGGTGAAGAAATGTGAATAGGAAAGAACGGGGGGCCGCTGGACAATGAGTAAAGATGTGTAGCTGTTGTAACGCAGAAAAGACTGCGAGAACTGCGCGCATTGCAATCCGGTATATACGACTAGTGCGTCCTGGCCGGCCTCTTCAGTCATCTCGGAGACACTGTTGCGTTGGAGCATGTTGGTCGACAATCAGAATCCCAGGCAGTTTTCTTACTAACTGGGAATTGTGAAGTATAAGAGTACAATATGAGAACTGATGTACTGATCACGGGATTGTTTCTACTCGTCAGTTTGTCGGGTAAGTTCACAGTATTGTCCGTCTGCTCGGTTAACTTGATACAGAACGGTAACGTGTCTCAATGTACATACACGAGTACATCATATAATAGGAATAATACTTAAAAGATGCAACTTTAGTGTTGAATTATATCACTTACACAAATTTGTATATCAGTAGATATGCACATACTTATAATTTCTTTAATTTCCTTAAGTTTGCAACATGAAAGTGTGGTGTGCACTTGATGTCTGGCTCGTGAAACTTAACTGACTCCTGTAACAAGTTTCGAAAAGAGGGGAGGAAAGAGTCAACGACGCGTGATTAAATTAGACGCTGTTTCATTCTGCTCTTCTTTTCTATTTCTTTATCTTCGGCATTCGTTTCGCCTCTTTTTTCAGCGGGATCGATAAGAGAGAAGGTCGGAATGAAATGGTTGGTGGCCGAAACTCCGTGGGATGAGGCCCTGGTTGGACCGTCATTCGATTACGCTTCACCTGATCTAGTCACCGTCTCAGTGGGGCAAATTGCCTACCTGACATGCAGAGTACGCCAATTAGGAGATCGTAAGGTGCACTTGTTTTTATCTTTCTATTTGCAAATCGTAAAAGTTGATTCTTCTTCTTATGACCGAACTGAAATTCATGTCCCTTTGCTTTAAGATTATACGGAAGGTATTCCTTTATTTTAAGCGAGGTTATTCAATATTGCGTATCATTCCACGTAATTGTAATAACAACCGGCAAATCTGCTCGCGTATTTCTCAAGGATTTCAATGAATAAATAGATTTATAGATAGACGGTAGATAGATAGTTAGATAGATAGACGGTTAGATAGATAGACAGATAGACAGATAGATAGAAAGGTAGATAGATAGATATAGATAGATAGATAGATAGATAGATAGATAGATAGACAGACAGATAGAGAGATAGAGGTCGTAGTAATGCTCCATTACAATCGGGTATACTCTTTTATTATTTTCATTACATTTTATGTACATATTTTCTACATTTACATCTATATTATGGGTTATCTATGCATATCCTTTGTGCTTAATAATACTATCCTTTCTAGTAGTATTTTATTAGTTCTATAGTACATTTTTTGTAGATTTTATGAACTGTAACTAATCGCACCCAGGAATACAGTACTCAGCTATGAATACTAGTACTAGTATTTTCGAATTCCCCGTGATTGACAGCTGCTTCAGTTACGGTAGTCCTGCTAGAAAGGTAAACGTGGTATTTTACGTAAATTTAGGTGGTGTGTTTTATCAGTTGCGTTTGATTAGGTAGAGTCCAAAGCTCTCACCTGGTAGCTATCTTTCAATTAACTGCTAAGGCTTAAGACGCCGAAATACCTTTCCTCGCCTTTCGTTCTAAAATCATCTTCGACTTGGCTGCAGGTGTCCTGGATACGCAAGAAGGATTTGCACATATTAACTGTGGGATCTCACAGTTACACCAACGATGCTCGCTTTACGGTTGTCAGCTCAACGAACGGCGACACTTGGAACCTGCGAATCGGATCAGTGCAGCTTCGCGACGCCGGATTATACGAATGCCAAGTCAGTTCAGAGCCGAAAATTAGCCGAACGGTGACTCTCAACGTTTTGGGTATGAAATGACAATCTCTTTGACAAGCAGCAGCAGCCGTGTCCTCTTTAAATTTTCACCTTAGCAACCAAAGCGAATGTACGAATAAGTAGTCTCGTATTAAACTGACTAACAACAATAAGGAATCACAGAATAAGCTCCCAAGTTAACCATAAGGACTTTGATACTACAATATACTACGCTGTAGTCAGGGCGATATGGGAATAACGAATTGCTTTTTACTGCAAACCAACATGCATCGATGTTTCTAAAAGAGACTTGGATTGGATCCTGTTGTTATATGAAACACCCCAGTTATACGCAGGACATACCGCGCCCTGGGGTGCTTACACAAAGCCGTAATAGTATCCCATTCTGTTTGACTATTCGACCAGCGTCAAAGGCGTCCATCGTTGGCAGTCCGGAGGTGTACGTCCGTACGGGTAGCCACATCAATCTAACTTGCATGGTGGAGGAGGTGCCCGCGGGAACTGTTCATTTCACTTGGTACCGAGGTCAAAGCCCAATCAGCGGTCTCAAAGCAGCTTTTCAACAGCAACCGAGTTCGACACCAACTTATAACTCGATTCAGCAAGGCCTGCAGAGCATTCTCCTGATCAAAGACGCAGCCTCTAAAGATTCCGGGAATTTCAGTTGTGCGCCCACGGGAGTCGAGCCAGCCAGCATACTTGTTCACGTTCTAAATGGTATACCTCTACTATGCCTCCTCTTAATTTGAAGTATAATGTCACGTAACTCTGGCAGCTCTTTGATGTCTCCTGGTGTTTGTTATGTATGTGACCAAAGTTTCTCGTGGCTTTCCATTTACCGATCCCGACCGCAAAGAGTAATAAAGAGTCTTTAGAGTGACTGGCAAAGCCTCTGAAAGTGCCGAAACGCTCGAATTAGCATATTTGAAAGCGTCAGAAGCAGTTCCCCCCTCCAGCTAGCGAGTTATAGTTTCCTTATGCATGGTATCTTTTATGTCTGCCACTTCTGAAGCTCAAAAGTCATTGCGTTTCTCTTTTCCATTCATTTGGTGCAGACTTTAATACGCTATTAAGCTCTGTGTACATTCAAAACTACTCGTATTTTTTTGCAAATCTTATGCTGGAAATGGGATGTTTTAAAGCTGCTGAATGCTATGAAAATATTAGAGCTGCCGGGATTTCACTTCGGACGGAAAGAGATAACAATTTGTTTCGTTGCGAAACAAGTCTCTCCCATGTGCAAATCTAATCTAGGGTAACATTACAGTGCAGCCGGGGCTTTTGAAGTTATCAGATTTTCACAGACTACACATGGTCTGGGGTACTGCACAGCTCGCATCTGTTTTGTCGTGAAAATTGAGCTCGTGTCTACACTGTGGAGCCAAAACTCTTGTCAGAACCATGTTAGGACAAAGTTACGACTTCGCTTCTTCAATAGCTGCCATAAGCAATAACTTTACTGAAGATAAGAGTCAACGATAAGCACTTTACTGGCTACACCCAGAGCTGGGAGGTTCCAACTAAATTTGGAACCGGTTCCGGTTCCGGATCCGAGCGGTCTCAGTACTCGGTTCCAATTCCAGCTCCGGTTCTTTTTACTGAAAGGAGCCGGGTTCCGGTTCCGGCTCCGGTTCCGTCGCAAGCATACGTATCAACGAGAGTTAAAACGTGGTGCAATTTTGTTAAAGTATTTTTTAAAATGTAATTTCACGTCAGACACTTCAAATTTTTGTTTGATTACCGTTCTTACTTCCGTATGCGCGACAAAGGTGAAATAGTTCTTCAAAGATTTCCGAACTGCCTCATTCGCACCACTTTTCGAACTCGGTCCATCAACAGTTTCGTCAAGATCGCTATCGGAACAACAATCAACTTCCATTCTAACTGTGGGCATGCAAATCTGAAATTTAAGTACGACTTGTTCTTGCAAAGACAAGGAAGATCTGAACAAAAAGTCTACCTAGTCATAGTCAACCTGGTCTATCACTGAACTGAACCAAACAAGGTCAAGGTAAGGTAAGGTTCTGTCTGAACCTACTATTGGGATCGATCCCCTGTGCTTTGAGTTATTTGGAAGCTCAGATTAGTGGTCGATGCGCAACTAATTGGTTCTTTCTTCTTGAAAACGGACATTTTTGGGATAGAAAAAAAAAGAAAAAGTAAAAAAAAAAAAAAACTGGAACCGGAGCTGTACTTTTGTATAAAACTCGGTTCCAGCTCCGGTTCCGGTTCCAACTACCGTATCTTGGCTCCGGTTCACGGTTCCAGCTCCTCAAAAGTGGAGCTGTTCCGGAGCGGCTCCAAAACGGAACCGGGGCCTCCCAGCTCTGGCTACACCAGAGAAGTATCGATTAGGTTCCCCAGGGTACTTGAACAGTTACACGGTAAAAGCAAATCTTTGTCAAAATTATCGACGCGGGGATTAAAAGACAGTCAAAGCCTCTTTATCTGAAAAGTGTTCCAGTTAACAAACATACAGAATCATTTGGAGGAGAAAAGTACCTACATGGAAGGACACTATAGCTTTAGCTACGTAGGTCGTTTCCCAGTGGTTCAAGGTTCCTAGTGCTTCTGGCAAGGTCCCCTAGGCTGCTACAGGTCCTTTCAACGGTGCCAAGCAGAGTTTTCCCAGAGACCAGATCGACTAGTATAACGATCAAACGTTCATTTATGGTAAAACGCTTATCATCCATCGTCCGAACAAGAATCGTTGGCTGGATAGAAATATGGTCAGTCACCGTACAATCCGAAGGTTCTGAATAATACCGTGTTAATACCTCAAAGTTGCAATTTGAAGTAGTCTAGCATTAGATGGGAGGGATAGATTAGACTAGGTTAGGTCAGGTTAGGCTGGGTTAGCTCAGGCTTAGGATTAGGTTTAGGTTAGTTTAGGTTAGGTTAGGTTAGGTTAGGATAGGTATGAACTTGCAAAGACTGACAAGTATGAAAACAAGCCGTTTATATTGAAATTTGTATCTGTTACTTCTTTCAAGGCTGTAGAACTTCGCAGTATAAAACGAGATCCATCCCTGGGCACATATGCCGACACTTGTCCTCAAGAATCTCCCAATCATTTTGAAATGACAAAGAGGCCACAAGGGTATATCAGACTCACTCTTCGACGATTGCCAACTTGCAATCCTGTCCAGATTCCTATCCTTTAATCTGGGCTTTGTGCTAATTCATAAATGAAGACTTTAAAAGCACACAACCTCTCCAGAGGCCAAAAGGTCCCTGGAAAAGATCAAAACCCATTCTGTTGTTGAAAGAAGGATGCTGAAAAAAGCACAAAGTAACTTCGGGACAAGCCTGAGAAATTGTCAATAACCCTTTCAAGATAATAACAGTTGGATAGTAAATGATGCAGCAGCTGTTTAGCGCTCTAGATAGTCTTACTGACCTTTTTCAATATAGAACGATCAGATACTTTCGAAAACAAAACCTTCTAACTGGTATATCTACAAATATCTATGTTGACATTCTAGGTGATCGACCAGCTGCGATGCAGCACGGGCACAGCCGAGCTTCTTCCGCGGCCGTTCTCCAGGTCTACAAGACATTATCCTTCTTTTGTTTGATACAGATGGCACAGTATTACATTGCAAAACTATCGTAAGAAATACACGTTTCAAAATCGACTGCTTGACCTTATAACGCAAAGCGCATACCACCCATTGTCTGTCTGTCTGCTGGACCCTTGACGTGTAATTAGTCTTGAAGGAAGGAAAGAAAGAGACTGGAAACCAAACAACACCACGAGTTACTTGATAAGCAGTACTGTATGTCACAGCAACAACTTGATTTTCGGTCATTAGCTGAGTTGCAAGGGGGTGCAATCAAGCCGTTGAGTTGCTTGATTAAATGTTTTATGTTCAGCTTCTATTGCCCGGTTAGGAAAGGAAAGCCGGAGGGGATATTTAGATCCCACAGCTCCCTTGACGCCTATTTGACTCCGCTAAGTACTTCATCCTTGAGTGCAAGGAGAAGTGGTTTGAAGTGTTCGTAGGGTACACGTGCATATATTGCAAACACTAATTGTTCACCTGTTATGCACGGGTACGATATATGACGAGCCATATATTATATCATATTTCCGTATGTTTAAGTTATATTACAAGATGTATTACATAGGGATAGTAGTATCGTACCATAGTTTGCTGTAATAAGGGGCCAAGGTTGCCAAATTGTAGTAGTGATTTACATCGGGTAAAAGAATGTATTGTTCGGGCAAATCGCTTAATAGTTACAGATATATATTAGTTAAAACTGTGCTTAGTATTTCGCTGGGTACTGGGCAGCCGGGTAGCTGGCAGGAGCGGCAGCTGGGTAAGCAGCTGGGGCAGGAGCAGGGTACGCAGCAGGCTTGTTGTATGCAGGTTTATAGTCGTACTTGGCTTCTCCCTCGTACTTGACATCAGCAACGTAGCCACTGTAGCCGTCGGCCTTGTAGTTGACAATCTGGACGCGACCGTCGGGGAGGGCAACGCGGTAAGACCCCTGGACGTAACCCTTGTCGTCAGCGGTAGCCTGGTGAGCATAGTCGTTGTAGTAGTCGTCCTTCACGGCCCAGGCAAAGTTGTAAGGCATCGGAGGCTGTCACGAGAGCAAAAAGTATGTTACAATTACAAGATGTGGAAGAAAACGGATGTAAGATTTACATAATCGTAAGGCTTGGAAGCAGCTGGGTAAGCTGGTGCTGCAGCAGGGTAGGCTGGCTGCGCTGCAGGGTAAGCCGGGGCGGCAGAGGCAGGGTAGCTGGCCTTCTGGTAAGACAGATCAGCAGCAGCAGCCACAGCAACGAGGGCAGCGAGGATGAAGACCTATTACAAGATGCCCTTAGTTCAGCTCTCAATAAATCAGAAATCTCGAAAGGCCAAAACACATATGTCGTATGCTACTTTTTGCTTAATTGGGTTCCTTGTGTAGGTACAGTCTAGAGCAACTACAAAAGGGTTCTTGCTGGAGAAAAGTTGATTGCTTACTGCTCCCACACTGTCAAAGATATAGCAACCAAAAAAATACTGGAACTACATCTAGTTGTACTTGATGCATCCCTAAAGTTTCGTTGTAATTGCTTTGTTAGTTCAGACAGAATAAAATCCTAAATTTTGAAAATAACTAAAACTTCCCACGATTCTTTAGCCTTTTTTTTTTGCTCTAGACTGTACTAAGAAAGACTGTATTGAAGTATCGGAAAATATAAGTTGGCATACCTTCATGTTGTTTAGTATTGTTGTTTAGCGTTCAGCTGGTTGACTGATGCATCTATCGGCGCTGCTGGCCAGTTTTATAGTGCCGCAGCCATCAATCGTTTTATGATGCTGGAAAATAAAAATGGAAAATTGCGCTCTCCAGTCCTGGTAACGTGAAAACTGTGGCATCCGTCTCGCTTGGCGAGTGCAAAGAAATCTCGTGTATAACATAGGAAAAGTGTATACACACGAAGTGAAACAAAACGGCCTTCCCTACGGGTATTTCCCAAACCAAACCAACCGACTTCAAACGCCCTGATTCTCACGAGTTTTTTAAAACTCCCATTCATGTTATTCTTTCGCCCATCGGTTCCAGATACAGCTGTGATTTTACTTTCATTGCTACATGCTTTGAGCTGATTCACTTGGCAAGTGTCGAAGCTCCTCTCACCAAGAATTGGAAACGGGAATTATTTTGTAGATCGCACCGCGGACTACTTCGTGACACTCGAAATAATATTTTCTAAAATATTTTTCTTTAAATGTCATCCAGTGACCCGATTTGCTGAATATGAAACTGTGTTATGTATATGTTGATAGACATAACACATAGTATTTAGAGCTATTGTATTACAGACTAGAACAATAAAAAAAGTTCTTGCTCGGGAAAAGTTGATTGCTTATTACTCCCAAGTTTTCAAAGATATTGCAACCCCAAAATTACCTAGTGTAGACCTACTGGCACTTAATGTATTAAGAAATTTTCGTTGGAATCGGTTTGTTATTTTGGCTAAAATAAAATCTTTAAAGTTAGAAATTACAATAGTTTTCTGCCGTTTTTGCTCTAGACTGTACCACTAAATCTATAATTAATACATAATTAATAATAAGTATATTCAGTACTGTTTGATAACGTCTATTGCTGGTTTATTATATTACGGCCTTGCAGGCGCCTACAAGTTTATCTGTTGCAACTATAGAAAAAAAAATTATCGACTTCACCAGGCAATTTTCGTTACACGGATGCCAGTTCCAGGATGAGAACTTTCGAGTTTCTATTTGGTGATGTAAAATAGAAATCCACCCGTTCTGATTATAACTTTGCAATGTTTTATTGACTGTGAAAATCAACGGAAGCATGTCCTTATTTAAGTGATGGCTCCGGTGAGAAAGGGAAACGAGGCTGAAAGTTTTCTGTCCAATTAGCCAAGTATACCACGCTAACGATTGCTCAGTCTGCTTACATATTCCAACCTACCGATCTCTTTGTTTTGCTTGTTTTGTTTGTTTGTATGTCTGTCTGTCTACCAGCTTGTCTGCCTGTCTTCCTCACAAGAGAACCTAAGCTATCTATCTATCTATCTATCTATCTATCTATCTATCTATCTATCTATCTATCTATCTATCTATCCATCTATCTATCTATCTATCCATCCATCCATCTATCCATCCATCCACCCATCCATCCATCCATCAATCTATTCGTCCATCCATTCATCCATCTATCTATCCATCCATCTTTCTGTCTATACATTCGTGAGTTCAGATTTACATGCATATAATCATCATTTTCCCCTTAATAACTGGCTATATATAAGAAATTGTATGTTGCGCTAAATTTCTTCGTCTTGTCGAATAGGATAAGACTATCTCGCACATGGTTTGCCGCTGAGTAAAACGATCTCTGCTGGTGGTTTCCTATATAGTTGGATCAAGCGAAACCCTACAGGGCAACACATGAATTCGCTCTCCTGTATGCAAGTTTCAGAAGACAGAGTGAATATCTGTAAGGGAGAATCCTATTAGACGTACGTGGTTTCCAACTCATTGCTTTATTAGTGAGAAACTCCACAAGGAGCTTTTAAATTCACTCCGTCACATCTGTCGTTCAGTGTTAGTCATTCGAATCCGTTCCGTCCGTGCAGCTGCATCAAAACTAACGAAGTTATAAGCTAGGCTGAAAATTGTTAGCTTCAAAGAGCTCAGTTTTTCTACAGCAATTTAGTTATGCTAGGTTCAGTTTATATGTAGATAACGAGCAGGGAAACGTAATTCGAACTCGCACTTCGCTTGTTAAAACCTGAGAAAGTACCAACCCTGTTTACTGAAACAGATACTGAAAAGTCCAGGATATATATAGATAGCTAATTGAATCAAATAAAATTAATGTTAAGCAGGATTTCGAAAACATCTGATCGAAATTATGTGCACCTAAGATAGGTTTTAAGTTGGCATTTTCCATCAGATACATTAGACGAAACAAGTGACACAGGCTATCGCCTTTGGGGAAACTGACATGTGCTAAAGCTCCCACCATCAGCATGTTGCAAAATACTGTTCAACTTGCTTCTCCATCTCATACGTTCAGTACAATAGGGTTATATCAGTCGTGATTAATTAGTGCGCTTGCAGTTATGAAGCTCATTATGATCGTTTGGATCAACAAGATCTTTATTGTCGACTCTCTAGTAACCGTGTTGCCATGGCCCCTGAGCTGCCAGCTTACCCGAGACCGACAGGCTACCCATCACCCGCAACCTACTCCAAGCGCGCTGATTACGTACTGTCTTGAAGCAGGATTCTCATATGGAAAAATATTGCAATTCCTAACTATTAGGATTATATTTTGGCAAAACTTCCCAGCCGATTCCAATGAAACTTTGCAGATGTTTTACGTGCCACTATCTCTACACCTACCATTTTTGGGGGCGCTACATCTGCGAAAGTTTGAGAGCAATAAGCGATCAACTGTTCCCCAGCAAGAACCACTGTTTGTGCTAGTTTTCACTGAGCATTTACTACTGCATTGCAGCATTTCGCTACAATAGTTGACTTTTCTAGCAGGTTCCTATGCCCTACAACTTTGCCTGAGCCGTGAAGGATGAGCACTACAACGACTACGCTACCAGGCTACCGCTGACGACAAGGGTTACGTCCAGGGTTCCTACCTCGTCGCCCTTCCCGATGGCCGGGTCCAAGTGGTCAACTACAAGACTGACGGTGACAACGGTGACAGCGCTGACGTCAAGCACGAGGAAGAGCCAAATATAATTTGGCTGCTGCTTCTTCGTACACTACCCCGGAATATCCTGCCAAGTATCAGTAGCGCTCCGATGATCCCCAGTTTGCCGCATATATTTGCACGTGTCTTAAGATTTGTACAATATTCCGTAATACAAAGTTCAGCTACAAAATGATTTTTAGCNGAATATCCTGCCAAGTATCAGTAGCGCTCCGATGATCCCCAGTTTGCCGCATATATTTGCACGTGTCTTAAGATTTGTACAATATTCCGTAATACAAAGTTCAGCTACAAAATGAATCTTTAGCCTAAAGTGCACATTTGAATTCGCAAAATAACTTAACTTAGCCAACCAAAGGGATGGTTTAGAAGGTAGTCGAATACAATGTAATCCGAAGATGAATGTGAACGAAAGGTATGGGGTTGCCAGGGTTGTCCAAGCAGTGTAAATTTTATAACAGGTTTTAAATAAGAGTAACCGAAATTCGTTTTTGAGAAGATCCGTATTCAATAGATCAAATATTGATCGTAGCCACAGCAGGAACTCGAGTTGTCATCCCATGCAATGATGGAATCTACCTTGGCTTTACTTAAATTGCCATTGTTGGAAATAGATGGTCATGTTATTGAATGCTAGCAAGCTGTTTATCTAGACAAGGGATGACACAGAAAGCAAGTGACAGGTATAAATCGTATACAGTTGGGTGATTTTAAAGACATGGGTGGCATTAGCTTTTTACTTCGCAGCTGAAAATATTTAGGCTGCTCCACTTCATGCCGTGTTCACTGCTTGTTTGAACAGATATTCTATTTTAGGTAGGTTACGTCAGAATTTCACCAATTTCTCTGCTGTTCTGAGTGAAAATATGAGCGTTCTGTCGACAACCGTGACTAAAACAATCGATCTCGTCGTTTACGTCACATCACTCGCCTCGAGGGGAAGCTCGATAATACTGAAACCAGCTTATAGTTCACGATATGTGTATAAACAGCAATTGGGATATCTATCTATCTATCTATCTATCTATCTATCTATCTATCTATCTATCTATCTATCTATCTATCTATCTATCTATCTATCTATCTATCTATCTATCTATCTATCTATCCATCCATTTATCTATCTGTCTATCTATCTGTCTATCCATCTGTCTGTCTATCTATCTATCTATCTATCTATCTATCTATATATCTATTTATCTATCTGTCTATCTATCTGTCTATCTATCTGTCTATCTATTGTCCATCTATCTATCTATCTTTGCATCTGTCTATCTATCTATCTATCTATCTATTTACCTATTTATCTAGAGATTAAGGTCCTATCTTTTTGACTTGTCTACGACATCACAACATTTGTTAACTGTTCGTATTCACATCACATTATATTTGAAAACCACGAAGTAACTGAATCCAGTTCTGCTTAACTGAAAAAACCGGTCGTTAATCATTTAACTACCACTGGTTAAAAAAAGCTAAGCAAAAAGAGAAAAAAATACATGAAGCCATTTTCTTCGACGCTTAGACTGAGATCAAGTTATTCGGTGGTGTGAGAAAACCGGTCGAAAAATGGAAAACGGTTTTGGGTTAAAGCGTGATCGTTTAACCGACAAGGCCGTCGCTGCTGTTCCCATCGGAAGACTTTCTCGGTAAACCCCAAGGAAAAAAAAGTTCGGTGACGCAACGTGTGAATACAATCTCTTTCGCCCAAAAAAAACGAGGAGATTTTGTGCCAAACTGAAGGCTTTAGAGCTTCTATCGGGGCGTATATAAACATAGAGTAATCTTACACAGCTCATGCACAGTTTCGTCTATACATCCGAACCAGTAACATGAAGGTAAACTACAGAAATTCATACCGTACTTTTAACTTGTATAAGGTTTAAAGCAAACTCTAGAGGTAAACCCACAACAGTTTATAATCAGTAATCATAATCAATAATCAATCAGTCGAGTAATCATTATCAGTAATCAGTAATCAGTTTATAGATCAGATGTATCATTCTCTTGGAACGATGGTTTTTTTCAAAAGCAAATTATTAATTCGATACTCTAGATCTTTATCATCGCATCCCTAGTAGCAGTTGCTATCGCCGCCGAGCTCCCTGCTTACCCGAAGCCTGCAGGTTATCCTTCACCTGCTCCTTACTCGAAGCCGGCTGACTACGTATGATTTTTGTAAATTGAAAACTAGTTTGTTTCGAGATATCATTGTCCGTTTACTAGCAGGCTCCTATGCCGTACGACTTTGCCTGGGCTGTAAAGGATGACTACTACAACGATTACGCTCACCAGGCTACTGCCGACGACAAGGGCTACGTCCAGGGTTCCTACCGCGTCCTTCTCCCTGACGGTCGCACCCAAGTGGTCAACTACAAGGCGGACGGTTACAATGGCTATACTGCTGACGTCAAGTACGAAGGAGAAGCCAAATACGATTACAAGCCGGCTTACAATAAGCCTGCTGCCTACCCTGCTGCCATTGCAAGCTACCCAGCTCCCACTGCTGGCTACCCTGCTGCTGCACCGTCCTATCCAGCACCTGCCTACCCTGCACCCAAATACCCGGCGGCCAATAAGTACTAGGCTCTTCAATCGTGTGTACAACAATCGTCATTCCCTTGTAACTTATGATTAATAAACGTATTTTCGATATCGATTTCACTTCTGCTGGAGAATTGCTTTCCCGAGAGGAGCCAGTAGTAATGGTCCAATTCACTAAATCTTCTACGTACTATTATAATATACAATGTACTATACAGTATCCTATATAAGTGTAATAGTATAATGTAAGACTAATTTATTATCATTTATATAGTGTGACAAGTATTTAGTAAGTAATATACAGTAACTGGAAGCAGGATTCCTCCGCTATGAAGATGATTACACCTGAAGTTTTTATGTCAAACATGTGAGAAAGGGCAAGTTTTACTCAAGTGCTTCTCTGTTGAAACGCGCAGTGACGCGGGGAAGCATGCCACCATGTGTCCCTATGGGCAACTTTCTCAAGTTAACCGAGAAACTGTTTTAGCGAAGCGGCGTGTGTCCGTGGTGCTGTCAACGTGTTCCTCTTTCGTGTTAACTTTTCTAAGCCGGCACCCAGGCGGTTTCAAGTTTGGCCCTGGGTCTATATTAGTATGTACAGTCTGTACAGACTAAGGATACCAATTTTTTCAACAAAATTATATTTTTGTAATTATTTTACCTACCTGCCTAACTATCTACTCGACTTATGACTTGGTATGCATCTATTGATGTATTTTGCATGTATCGTTTACATTCCAAGCATATATCATATATTTATTTGTTTTCTATATCTGCCTGGCAGTCTGTCTATCTGTTTCTCTCTGTCTGTTAGTCTGTCTGTCAGTCTGTCTGTCAGTCTGTCTGTCTGTCTGTCTGTCTGTCTGTCTGTCTGTCTGTCTGTCTGTCTGTCTGTCTGTCTGTCTGTCTGTCTGTCTATCTGTCTGTCTTTCTGTCTGTCTGTCTGTCTGTCTGTTTTGTCTGTTTGTCTGTCTGTCAATGTTTCTGTCTATCTGTCTAACTATCTGTCTATATATCTATCTGTCTGTCCGTCTGTCTGGATATTTATCTAGTTTATCTACTTACTGCTTATCTATCTATCTGGTTATCTATCTATCTATCTATCTATCTATCTATCTATCTATCTATGTCTATCCATGTATCTATCCGTGTATATCTGTCTAAGTATCTATCTATCTATCTATCTATCTATCTATCTATCTATCTATCTATCTATCTATCTATCTATCTATCTATCTATCTATCTATCTATCTATCTATCTATCGAATATACGTTTCTGTAGATTAAATTAAAAGCTTATAGTGTAACTTTCATATAGCCCGGCTGCAATTCGTAGGAATCGTCACTTTGCTTTATATACTCCAAATAGGCTTGAGAATCACAAATCTACGTATTCCCAGAATCGTCACTGGTAAACACAATTACAGTACAACAGGCAAGCCAACAGTTCCTGGCTTTCAAGAACCCATCGAGAACTACAAATCACGTAATTCAATCAAGAACTTAATTTAAAAAAATCCACATGGCATTTTAATCAAGTCAGTCTAATTAAACTACTGATTTTATCCCAAACTAGTGAGTTATGCATCCAAATGTTCATCTCAGAATTTCTTTCGAAGATATTTGACGGAAGGTAGGTCTAAGCTCAAGTTTCCTGCACGTTTCCTATTTGTCTTCATATCCCGGTAAACGGCATGTCAATTACAGGGGAGCAGAAGCGATTTTTCTCGATTCACCAGGTGGTGCTGGGAATGAATACACTTGAATGAATCCATACGCCATGTCACGATATGGGTTCGTCTCTCTATGTCTATATATATCTCCGTCATGGCTAATTCTGCATCGAATGCACATGTTGTAGATACAAGTACGGATAATTCTGCTGTATTGATTTTACTATAGAAAGTATATTTGACTAAAATTCAATTAGGCAACTGTAAACTCTATTTACTAGTTATCGTAAATAATGTTGAAATAAGAGCTTCGTGTGACAGTAACTTCAGTATGTGCCTGGCTTTCTCGTAAAAACTCCCCCCGGGTACACGCAGAAGAAACGCGTAAGTTGTTAGGGAATTTGCAATGCAAATCGACTTGAAAAGAAACAGGGAAAGATCCCGCAAGGCAGTAAATCAAAAAGCAGGGCGAGATGAAGAACTACGGTAGATGTTAACTTTAATTTCGTCGGTAATCTTTTTAGGTAATTTTCTAAACAGATTTGAATAAAATTTAGATTCAGGTAAGTTTTATTTGCAGCGTCTTAACCTTCAGTGTGTTATTCTACACACGCAAGGTCGCACGCAACTAACATCAGGAAAATAATAGTCTTGTGAAGATTGCGAGTTCTCTTCGCCTGCAGGATTCGTGACCGTGTCAATCATCTTACTTCTATATAAAGGATAGAAGCTACTACAGTCCCACACGTCGACGCAGTACTGCACCTTCCAACATGGAGAGCAGAACCTTGAAGGTAAGATCCGAATCTTTGAGTTGGTTAACTTGAAATCATGTTCACCCATTACGTTTCAAGATGATGATTGTAATCGTTGCCCTGGTAGCCATTGTCACTGCTTCTTACGGACTTCCACTAGATACCCAGCAGCAGCCTGGACACGTATAATAACTTAAATTAAATTCAACTATTTAAGTTTAAAAGCTTTCATTTGATAGATTCCAGGACGTGAGAGACCTGGTACAAGTGTCGAGAATCCTCACCCAACCAACAATCCCGTCAAGATTTGTCGACGGCCTTGCCTTTATTTTGTGAAGAAATAGTGTACCCACGACAGTGAAGAGAAGGCAAGCAGTTTTTCGTGGACTTCAGTATAATACTGTTGAATCTTCAAGTAGGGTTTAGAGTAATAAAGAAAAAAGGTTCTTGCTGGGGAAGCTTTGATCGCTTCTGGCACCCAAGCTTTCAAAGGTATAACAACCAAAAAAATATCGGCTGTAGGCATGGTAATTGCTTTGATACTAGTAAAGTTTCATTGAAATCGGATTGTTAGACTGGCTAAAATAAAATTGTAAAGTTGAAAAGATTCATAATTTCCTATACCATTCAAAACCCCTTTTATTGGCCCTGTGACTGTACTCTGGAAATTAGTACTTTTAACATACATATGCATGTCTTTCGTTCCTGCATACTGAGAACCTCACTTATCAAGATATGAAATACTGTCCCTCAATATATAACCATCAGATACTAAGGGGGGCCTTAACTGGTCTCGAACAACACTAGAATACGTTATCCTTTTCTGAGATGTCACTTGACCCTTACTTGGAGGAAGAACTCTGAAACTACAGGAATATTATGTTGTATAAGCATAACTAGGAAAGTTACCCAGAATATTTGAGGTTCTGCACCCCATGCTTTGGTCAGAACTGTTGCGTCACTTGCAATTATACGTCCGTGTAGAGATGACAGATCGAAGATTGTTTCTCAAGAAGAATCTTCCGTTTATTGACGTAGGCTCCCCTCAACCACGGCATTCCTTCCTCTCATCATTAAAACCCAACCTACGAGAGGTAGCAACATCTCCGTTATATAAATATTGAATGTTTAAAAATCAACATCAGTGACTTTTACCATGCGGCAGTTGCTTTGAAGCAATTTTTCGACAACTCTACGTTCTAGACATCGTTAAACATCATGATGATAACGAGAGGACCTGAAACCATGAACTGACTAGGTTTTGAAACGAACTCTACTGGAAGCTCATGGTGAACTTGACAAGTTTCGTAAAGCGATCTAGTTGTTTGGGTTACAGTTTGGGGCAAACAGAAAGAGCTGTTAAAGTAGATTGCTTACTGCTCCTACATTTTCAAAGATATAGCAACCCAAAAAATACTGTGTATAGACCGGGGCAAACTTAATGTACTCGTCAAATCTCGTTTGAACGGTTAGTTAGTTTCGCCAAAATAAAATCCTGAATTCTGCAAATTTCTACGATTCTCCACCATTGCTCTTGGCTTCTCTTGTAAACTTGCTTACAAGTCTGCATTCTTCATTTCAGTAGAATAGACAGAGGAAAGATCGAAAGAATGTTAGAATCGATTTGAACATAGTTTTCTGTCCGCATGAGGAAGCATAATGAACAGCTCATCAGGATGTTTACATAAGAAATATGCATCATCTAGCGTCCCTTTCAAGTTTCGATCCAGGAACACATACCTAACGTCTTAACGCAACTTGTTGCCATAGTAACGCGCTCTTAACAAATTCTTAGCTCATAGAAGACGCACGCGTCTTCATATACCCATGGCTTCATTAGCATTTCCGATGAAAACGACCTGATAAAGACGGTAGGAATGTCGAGCTAAGGGTGAGTTCTTCTGTAGCCTGTGGGCCATGCAATAACTATATCACAAAAGTTTATGTGGTAAAACTAAATTGACATATATAATTAATAAATTAATGAATAACATAGTCAACAGTTAATAGCTTATGAACAGAAATATGATAAAACAAATGATGATTTTGAAAAGTACTGTAAAGGATCGTAAAGGGAAGCTTATAACTACTCAGGCGCAGTATACTTTTGCGGACGCCATTTTGAGCGCCTAGTTGGATCGGCACCTATAAGAAACGACGTGATCTCTAGCGTGCTTCTCTTTCATTGATAGAAAGCAGTTTTCTGAACTTTCCAATTACGATTTGAAGACAAAGAAGTATTGATGCATATCTTTAGTACAGTTGGCCTCTTCAGCTATCTAGTAAAGTTAAACGGGCGAAAACCGGACTAAAACCGGGCCAAAACGGGGCCAAAACCGGGCAGAACTTTGATAAGCAAAACGCGGGAAAACTTGAAACACGTAGAAACCACCCAGTCGGTGGAAACTTCGACATTTAAATCTGGAGAGCATACCAGCCATGTTACTTACTGAGCTGGCAATTAGAAATTGTGCTCTTGTATTCTCTTTTCTTTACATAGAGGAGAATTAGTGTTGCTATTCGAGGGTATCAGGGGGGAGAGATGTATCCTGCAGCGCAAACCAATATAAAATACAATATTACAGACGGATGAGCGAGTAACACTCGCTTTCTAAATTAGAAAGACAGAAAAAAGCAAATATCTGTTGTACCTTCACTGGAACTCTCTTTGATGGACCCAAGAAGGTGCTGGTGAGAGAAAAAGGCGCGGTTTTCGAAATCCTTGAAGGGTTTCACGCTCCACGAACGAGCAGTATATAAGGCCAGCACCGCAGTTAACCAAGGCGTAGTTTGCTCGTCATCTCCTACACAACCAGCATGAAGGTATCATTTCACTTCATGTGTTTTTTTTAAACATGACCATTATTTAATTTGAAATAAATTAAAATGCAAATAGTATCGTATGAAAATTATCACCTCAGTTAAATTTGCTTCTGAATTTTGCAATGTAGTTATTTTGTAATTGATAATTGCAGTATGTTTGGAAGGTGCAATAATAATGTTTTATTCGAAATATCTGATAAGGTTTTCATCATCGCTGCTTTGGTGGCCGCTGCCATTGCTGCTGAGCTCCCGGCTTACCCGAACCCCGCAGGGTATCCGTCACCGGCCGCTTACTCGAAGCCTGCTGATTACGTAAGAGAGCCCCTGTCTTCATCTACTAACGCATTTAGTTGTCAATACTCTGTGTCTGCTAATAGTATTTAGTATAGTCTACATACTATTTTCATTTGTATAGTTCTTGTATAGTCTTACTAATAGTTATTCAACTTGTTGTCGTCCTATATGATGCATCAATTAGTCATTAGTACGAGTATCTAAAGTAGTCTATAACCTATTAAGTTTTAATGCTTGTTGGTTGTAATCAGGCTCCTATGCCCTACAACTTTGCCTGGGCCGTGAAGGACGAGTACTACAACGACTACGCTCACCAGGCTACCGCTGACGACAAGGGTTACGTCCAGGGCTCCTACCGCGTTGCCCTTCCCGACGGTCGCGTTCAAGTGGTCAACTACAAGGATGACGGCTACAGTGGCTACGTTGCCGACGTCAAGTACGAAGGAGAAGCCAAGTACCCAGCTGCTACTTACAATAAACCTGCATACCCTGCTGCTGCTGCTTACCCTGCTGCTCCTGCTGCTGCTACTACTTCGTACACAGCCCCAGCACCCTACCAAGCCCCCAAGTACCCGGCCAAGTACCCTTAAGATCGAGATAACATTTGATGTAAATTATTGAATACAGAAACATTTGCAAAGGACTATAGCATTTGTAATTATTGTCTGTTATTCTAATCAATCAAGACAGTTGTCGTTAATCCACATGGTATTGATATGATGCATTTTGCTAGTAAACGTTTTAACGTAGTCCTCTGGCTGCCATCGCACTGGGAATACAACCAAGATGCATTACTTCAATAACTAGATCCAAGAGTGAAGAGTGGAAGTTGGAACAAAGACTGGTTTTAAAAACCACAGACTGATTAGATAGCTACATTTAAGGCCCTCAAGATTGACAAGGTCAACGGTAACCGTACGAACAGGTGCTGCCTAGGTTCTGGTTATCTCAAATCGGAAGCCAACTTTGGTACGTTTTTATGAAACCCTCTTGGAACCGTGACCCCAAAATGGTAGACACAAAATGACAGGATCACATGGTACAATGCAGTGCGCTGGTGACAATATTTTCTTTATATTGCAGAATTATCTATATATAACTGCTTATTATAGAATACATAATTAATTAATGTAGAGGATTCTAGTTTTCGTAAACAGTAGTTTTGGGGTACAGACTTAAACTAGTGAAAAAGACTCTATCTACGGGTCTTGTTGCACGAAAATATTTCAGTTTCTCATTGCCGTTATCATTCTGTCTTACTTTTAAATGGGTTGCCCTGGTGAAAGTACAATATAAAAAAATCGTATAGTAAATTAAAACCTAAATGGCACCGTATACATCAGAAGAATTGTTCTAGTGTAACAATGTGAGGTTCCGCCTAAAGGTAGAAGCCAACAGATTTCGCTTTTCGAGGGAGAGCGAGAGGGAGGAACGCATGCATTTACGGGTACCTTCACTTGAGCTATTTCAACGGACCGAAAGGTGGCGGTGAGAAAACAACACGTGGTTTTTGAAATCCTCTGAGGCTTCACGCTCACCAAGCTAACAGTACTTAAGACCAGCGTGACCGGTGAGTGAGGCACAGTTGTCTAGCTACTCCCTTCTCCTACACATCCGACATGAAGGTATTGGGTTTAATCACGTAAAACTAAGCTTCTGCTGGACGTAATTTGCGTCTTGAGTGATACAACATTAACCTGTGTTACAGCATAGCTGATGTGATCCATGTTTTATCCTATTAGTCTGAGTTTTCGATAAATTATGGGATGTATAATAGACTTTGATCAAATCTTGGTATAAAGGATAGTACTTAAGTACAAGTCTGGAGCTGACATCTAATAGATAACAATGATTAGGTTTTCATCATCGCTGCTTTGGTGGCCGCTGCCATTGCTGCTGAGCTCCCGGCTTACCCGAAACCCGCAGGGTATCCTTCACCGGCCGCTTACTCCAAGCCTGCTGATTACGTAAGAGAGCCCTGTTTTCATCTACTTGCGTATTTAGTTCTGAATACTCTTTGGCTGTTAATAGTATTTAGTATACTCAATAAACTGTTTTAACTTGTGATAGTTGCAGTATACACTTACTAATAGTTATTCATCTTGTCGTCGTAGTGTACGATGCATCAAATTAGTCATTAGTACGATTACCTAGAGTAGTCTATAACCTATTAAGTTCTAATGTTTGTTGGTTGTTATCAGGCTCCTATGCCCTACAACTTCGCCTGGGCCGTGAAGGACGAGTACTACAACGACTACGCTCACCAGGCTACCGCTGACGACAAGGGATACGTCCAGGGCTCCTACCGCGTTGCCCTTCCCGATGGCCGCATCCAGGTGGTCAACTACAAGGACGACGGCTACAGTGGCTACGTTGCCGACGTCAAGTACGAAGGAGAAGCCAAGTACGACTACAAGCCGGCGGCTTACAGTAAGCCTGCGTACCCTGCTGCTGCTGCTACTTCTTACACAACCCCAGCACCCTACCAGGTCCCCAAGTACCCGGCCAAGTATCCTTAAGATTGAAATGACATTTGATGTAAATTATTGAATACAGAAACCTTTGCAAAGTACTACAGCATTTTTCACTTTTGTCTCCATTGCTTACTGGCATGAAGACTTATTGTTTACTTTTTTCCACTCAACGTTTTTGTTTTTTTCCCCCGTTTTCTCCCGATCGTTTTTGCGAATTCCCTATCTGTTTCTGTAGAACTTTTTCTCCTATCTCTTTACATGGGAGCCAAACAAGTCCGGGCATGCCTAGACATTTCACCCTTATTTCCACTGCGAGCGAGTCAAATGCGCACCCATGTGTCGTACATGACTCGCCCCGCCATTTCTTCCTTTTCTACCGGGGGCGAGTCAACTGCGTATTCACGTTTCGTATACGAGTCGATCCAACTTTTGACGCTCTTTCAACTGCGGTCGACTGAACCGCGTAGCCACGTGACGAATATGAGTCGATTCGACATTTCGCCCTCTTTTCAATTGAAAATTTTCAAGCTAATGAATAATTTTAGAGTCGTCTTCATTCGATTGCTATTCACAAACACACTTATCAAATACAAACACAATTCAGTCACTAAACATTATTTACATGGATTCTAAAGTACGAAAGACAGAACCATAGGTTACCTAAAACCAGCTACTGCTAGAGAGTTTAAAAGTGCGAACACAAAAACTGAATTAAATGATGGCTACATAAGTATTGTACTGTGCTGCAGAAAAGAAAGCAATGGAGACAGACTATTCCCCGGTGAGGGTAGTACTATGTTTATTGTCTATTAATCGAATCAATCAAGACGGATGTCCTATTCGATCCAAATTGTATTGATATGATACGCTGTGTTAGTAAACTATTTAGCGTAGTCCTGTGGCTGCCGTCGCAAACAACTAAGATGTATATAGTTCAATAACTAGATCCAAGAGTGACGAGTGGAAGTTGGTACAAAGTATGGGTTTAAAAAATCACAGACTGAATATCAACTGTTACAGGTTTCAAAAGTCTCCTTATGTGTTAAGTTTTATAGTTTAACCCGTGGATGTTCGAAATATATATCACAGGTGATTTCGGGTGGTGCTCATTCATTCTTACTAGGAATAGGAATCACGAATAATACATACGGTTTCATTGTGCAACATTAATAATGCAGCGTTCAACTGAAACTTGTGGTTATCTTTATCTGCTAACATTGTCGAACCAGTAATTCTAGTGTTGACGAACCGTAAAACTCATCTTTTAACTAAAGGAAGAATAAGAGGATAAATAATAACTATACTTTTCCTTGGGCTGAGAAGCTGCGTACGGATTTCCCGCAGGAAGATACAGGAAGGAATAGAATGGCCGGTCAAGATATGTTAAAATTAATTAATTGTCCCTGACAAATGTATGAAACCCAGGGATCTTACAAGATGCATGGTGCAATGCAGTTCGCTGGTGTCAACACTTTTTTATATTTCTACATTTTGCAATATATAACTGAATATAACTGACAGAAATAATGAACTTAGAGGATTTTTTTTTCTCAAGCAATGGTTTTGGAATAGAAAATTAATGAAAGACTCTATTTGGGATTCTTATTGTTAAATTTTATTTTTAAGTATTGCATTCCCGTCATCATTCAGTCTTACTTAGAAATGGGTTTCCCTAGTGAACATTTAAAAAAAACTTAGAGTAAATTAAAACCTAAATGGCACCGTCATCAGAAGTATCGTTCTAGTGTAACAATGTAAGGGTGCGCCTAAAGGAAGAAGTGAACGGATTTCGCTTTCGAGGGAGAGCGAGAGGCAGTAACGCGTGTATTTGCCAGTACCTTCACTTGAGCTATTTCAACGAACCGAAAGGTGGTGGTGAGAAAACAACACGTGATTTTTTAAATCCTCCGAGGCTTCACGCTCACTAAGCTAACAGTATTTAAGACCAGCAGGACCGGCAAGTGAGACACGGTTGTCTAACTACTCCCTACTACACATCCAACATGAAGGTATTAGTCTATTGAGTTCAAGCTTTAAATACATCTATTGTAGAAATACTGGTTTGATCCCTGTAATCCTATGAACAGTGCAACTGTAGCTTTTTGATAAAGTACGATATATAAAATGCTTTGATCAAAACTTGTGTTATAAAGGATAATACTAAAGTACAAATCTGGAGCTGATATCTAAAAGATAACAATTATTAGGTCTTCATCATTGCTACCTTGGTGGCCGCTGCCATTGCTGCTGAGCTCCCGGCTTACCCGAAACCCGCAGGGTATCCTTCACCGGCCGCTTACTCCAAGCCTGCTGATTACGTAAGAGAGCCCTATCTTAATCTACTAGCGCATTTAGTTCTGAATACTCTGTGGTTGCTAATAATATTTAGTATAGTCTACAAAATATTTTCATTTGTGTAGTTCTAGTATAGACTTACTAATAGTTATTGATCTAGTCGTCGTCCTATATGATACATCAACTAGTCATTAACACGTATCTAGAGTAGTCTATAAGTTATTAAGTTTTAATGCTTGTTGGTTGTTATCAGGCTCCTATGCCCTACAACTTCGCCTGGGCCGTCAAGGACGAGTACTACAACGACTACGCTCACCAGGCTACCGCTGACGACAAGGGATACGTCCAGGGCTCGTACCGCGTTGCCCTTCCCGACGGTCGCGTTCAAGTGGTCAACTACAAGGACGACGGCTACAGTGGCTACGTTGCCGACGTCAAGTACGAAGGAGAAGCCAAGTACCCAGCTGCTACTTACAATAAACCCGCATACCCTGCTGCTCCTGCTGCTACTTCTTACACAGCCCCAGCACCCTACCAGGCCCCCAAGTACCCGGCCAAGTACCCTTAAGATTGAAATGACATTTGATGTAAATTATTGAATACAGAAACCTTTGCAAAGTACTATAGCATTTGACATTTTTAATTTCTATGAATCTAATCAATCAAGGCAGATGTCGTATTCGATCCATATGACATTGATATGATACATTTTGCTAGTAAGCATTTTAGTGTAGTCCTATGGCTGCCATCGCACTGGGAATACAACCAACATGCATATACTTCAATAACTAGATCCAAAAGTGAAGAGTGGAAGTTGGTACAAAGACTGGTTTTAAAATATACAAACTGATTATGAACTGCTACAGGTTTCAAAAGTGTCCGTATGATTATGTCAGTCAAGTCTGTTGAGTTTCATTATTTAACCCGTGGATATTTGAAATATATGTCACAGGTGATTTAGGGGGGCGATCATACATACCTTATTAGCAATCAAGAATCATACATATAGATTCTTTGAGCAACATTAGTAATGTTTCGTTCAGAGTGTTGATCCTTATCTGCTTACATTGCTTGACCAGTAATATTCCTGTTGACGAACCGTAAAACTCATCTTATAACTAAAGGAAGAATAAGATTAAAAAGAAATAAACAAAAATGGTACCTTTGGGCTGAGATACCAGCATTGAAAAGGTATAGGAAAGGAATAGAACGGCCAGTCAAGATATATTAAAATTCATTCTTTGTCCCTGACAAATGAATGAAAAGCAGGAATCTTACAAGTTGCATGTACGCGTGTTGCAAGTTGCAGTACGCTGGTGTCAACACTTTTAAAATGTCTTTAGATTCCAATATATAACTGAATATAAAATACAGAAATAATGCATTTAGAGGCTTTTTTTTCTCGAGCAGTGGTTTCGGAATAGAAAATAAATGAAAGTCTGTATTTGCGATTCATGTTATTAACTTTTTTAAAAAAAATATTGCGTTTCCATTATCATCATGTCTTACTTATAATTGTTTTTTCTAGCGAAAGTCCATTTCAAAAACACTTAGTGGTAAGTTAAAACCCAATTAATGCCCAAGAATTGTTCAAGTGTACAAATATAAGGTTGCGCCTAAAGATAAAAGCAAACGGATTTCGCTTTTCTAGGGAGAGCGAGAGACAGTAACGCGTGCATTTACGTGTACCTTCACTTGAGCTATTTTAACCGACTGAATGGTGGTGGGTAAAGAACAACACGTGGTTTCTGAAATCCTCCGAGGCTTCACGCTCACTAAGGTAACAGTATTTAAGACCAGCACGACCGGTGAGTGAGGTACAGTTGTCTAACTACTCCTGCACATCCAACATGAAGGTATTGCTCTATTAAATTCAAGTTTTAAATATCTACTGTAGAAATACTGGATGTTATTTGGGTCTGAGGGATACAACACTAGCGGTTGTTATGCTGGTTTGATCCCTGTAATCCTAATAACAATGCAACTGTAAATTTTTGATAAAGTATGATATATAAAATGCTTTGATCAGAACTTGCGTTATAAGGGATAGATCTAAAGTACAAGTCTGAAGCTGATTTAACAGATAGCAACTGTCAGGTCTTCATCATTGCTACCTTGGTGGCCGCTGCCATTGCTGCTGAGCTCCCGGCTTACCCGAAACCCGCAGGGTATTCTTCACCGGCCGCTTACTCGAAGCCTGCTAATTACGTAAGTGAGCCCTGTTGTGTTCTGCTACTAACGCATTTAGTTCTGAATACTCTTGGTTGCTAGTACTATTTCGTACAGTCTACATATAGCTCTAGTATAGACTTACTAATAGTTATTCATCTTGTCGCCGTAGTATACGATGCATCAATAAGTCATTAGCACGAGTATCTAGAGTAGTCTATAACCTATTAAGTTCTAATGTTTGTTGGTTGTGATCAGGCTCCTATGCCCTACAACTTTGCCTGGGCCGTGAAGGACGAGTACTACAACGACTACGCTCACCAGGCTACCGCTGACGACAAGGGATACGTCCAGGGCTCCTACCGCGTTGCCCTTCCCGACGGTCGCGTTCAAGTGGTCAACTACAACGATGACGGATACAGTGGCTACGTTGCCGACGTCAAGTACGAAGGAGAAGCCAGGTACGACTACAAGCCGGCGGCTTACAATAAACCTGCATACCCTGCTGCTGCTTATCCTGCTGCTGCTGCTGCTACTTCTTACACAGCCCCAGCACCCTACCAGGCCCCCAAGTACCCGGCCAAGTACCCTTAAGATTGAAATGACATTTGATGTAAATTATTGAATACAAAAACCTTTGCTAAGTACTATAGCATTTGTCATTTTTAATGTCTATGAATCTAATCAATCAAGACAGATGTCGTATTCGATCCATATGACATTGATATGATACATTTTGCTAGTAAGCATTAGTGTAGTCCTATGGCTGCCATCGCACTGGGAATACAACCAACATGCATATACTTCAATAACTAGATCCAAGAGTGACGAGTGGAAGTTGGTACAAAGAATGGTTTAAAAACCACTGCTACAGGTTTCGAAAGTCTCCTTATGATATATATGTAATGACTGTCTACTAAACTAACTCATGGATGTTATCACATGTGAACTAGAATCGTCATATCATTCATTCTTACTAGAAATCAAGAATCATACGTATAGCTTCATTGTGCAGCAATATAATGCAGCGTTCATCTGAAACCTGTGTTGATCTTTATCTGCTTACATTCTCAAACCAGCAATTCTCCTGATGACGAACCGTAAAATCGTCTTATAGTAAAAGGGAAGACCAAGGGAATAAATAAATAGATGGAAATTGTATCTTTAGGCTTAGAAGCAGCATATCTATTTCTACGTGAACGTACCACGGGCTTTTACACTCGAATGTTGTAATTTGAGAGAACACAGCTTTCTGGTTTGCCTTTTTGAATAGAATATAACGGAGGAAAAAAATGAAGTTGAAAAATTTGAATGAAATGACAGAGATCTGGCTCAGTTATAGCGTATCAAGGAGTTAATTCCAAGTCACTTTCGCTGCAGATATTGCCAAATTAGATTAGGTTAGATAGCTGCATTTGAGGCCCTCAAGATAGACAAGGTCAACGTTAACCGTACGAACAGTTGCTGCTTAGGTTCTGGTTACCTTAAATCGGAAGTCAACTTTTGTAAGCTTTTATGGGGCCCTCTTGAAATCGTGACCCCAAAGTGGTAGATACAGAACGACAGTATCAGCCAGTCAACATGTATCAGAAACTGTTCTAACTTAGGTCGAAATCAATCCCCGTGATCTTACAAGTAGCATGGTACAATGCAGTGCGCTAGTGTCAATATTTGTCTTTATATTGCATATTTATCATAACTGCTATAGAAAACATAATTAATGAATGTAGAGGATTCTGGTTTTCGTAAACAGTAATTTTGGGGTTCAGACTTAAACTAGTGAAAATGGCTCTAACTACGGGTCTTGTTGCACGAAAATATTTTAGTATTTCATTGCCGTTATCATTCTGTCTTACTTTTAAATGGGTTGCCCTAGTGAAAGTACATTTAAAAAAATAGCTTATAGTAAATTAAAAGATACATGGCACCGTACATATCAGAAGAATTGTTCTAGTGTAACAATATGATTTTGCGCCCAAAGGCAGAAGCGAACGCACGAACAGATTTCGCTTTTCGGGGGAGAGCGAAAGGGAGGAACGAATGTACCTACGTGTACCTTCACTTGAGCTATTTCAACGGACCGAAAGGTGGTGGTCAGAAAGAACACGTGGTTTTTGAAATTCTCCCAGACTTCACGCTCACTGAGCTACCAGTATTTAAGACCAGCACGACCGGTGAGTGAGGCACAGTCTAACTACTCCTGCACATCCAACATGAAGGTATTGCTCTATTAAATTCAAGCTTTAAATACATCTACTGTAGAAATATTGGATGGTATTTGGGTCTGAGTGATCATAACATCTGGTTTGATTCCTGTAATCCTAATAACAATGCATCTGTACGTTTTTGATAAAGTTTGATGTATAAAAATGCTTTGATCGAAACTAGCGTTATAAAGGATAGTACTAAAGTACAAGTCTGAAGCTGATATCTAACAGATAGCAATTGTTAGGTCTTCATTATTGCTACCTTGGTGGCCGCCGCCATTGCCGCTGAGCTCCCGGCTTACCCGAAACCCGCAGGGTATCCTACACCGGCCGCTTACTCCAAGCCTGTTGATTACGTAAGAGAGCCCTGTTGTGCTCTACTAACGTATTTAGTTCTGAACACTCTTGGTTGCTAGTACTATTTAGTACAGTCTACATATAGCTCTAGTAGACTTACTAATAGTTATTCAACTTGTCGCCGTAGTATATGATGCATCCAATTAGTCATTAGTACAAGTGTCTAGAGTAGTCTATAACCTATTATATTGTAATGTTTGTTGGTTTTTATCAGGCTCCTATGCCGTACAACTTTGCCTGGGCCGTGAAGGACGAGTACTACAACGACTACGCTCACCAGGCTACCGCTGACGACAAGGGATACGTCCAGGGCTCCTACCGCGTTGCCCTACCCGATGGCCGCGTTCAAGTGGTCAACTACAAGGATGACGGCTACAGTGGCTACGTTGCCGACGTCAAGTACGAAGGAGAAGCCAAGTACGACTACAAGCCGGCGGCTTACAATAAACCTGCATACCCTGCTGCTGCTTATCCTACTCCTGCTGCTGCTACTTCTTACACAGCCCCAGCACCCTACCAAGCCCCCAAGTACCCGGCCAAGTACCCTTAAGATCGAGATAACATTTGATGTAAATTATTGAATACAGAAACCTTTGCAAGGAACTATAGCATTTGTAGTTCTAATGTCTATGAATCTAATCAATCAAGGTAGAAGTCGTATTCGATCCACATGGTACTGATATGATACATTTTGCTAGTAACATTTAATGTAGTCCTATGGCTGCCGTCGCACTGGGAATTCAACCAAGATGCATTACTTCAATAACTAGATCCAAGAAGGACGAGTGAAAGTTGCTGGTACAAAGTACGATTTTAAAAAAAAGTATCGGGAAGTTTCGCAAGGTAAGGTACGTAGTTAAGTCGACCGCAGTTGAAAAGAGCGTCAAAAGTTGAGTTGACTCGTATATGACATGTGGATACGCATTTGATTGGCCCGCAGTTGAAAAGAGCGCGAAAAGTCGAATCGACTCGTAGGAGCCATAAGTACGCATTTGATTGGCCCGCAGTTGAAAAGAGCGCGAAACGTCGAATCAACAGGTACGTCACACGGCGGGGTGGTATGGTGGGCGAGATGGTGGGGCGAGTTGGTGGAGCGAGTTGGCGGGTTGTCTCGCCCGCAGTGGAACAGAGGGCGAAGCATGCCCGGACTTGTTTGGCTCCCATGTTAAGAGATAGGACAACGATTTAACATAGAAACAGATAGGGATTTTGGAAAGACGGTTGGGAGAAAAACTGGAAAAAAAGAAACAAAAACATGAAGTCGAAAAAAGTGAACAATAGGTCTCCATGCTGTTAACCAATGGAGACAATTATACCTTTCCTTGGGCTGAGAAGCAGCGTACGGATTTCCCGTAGGAAGGTATGGGAAAGAATAGAATGGCCAGTCAAGATATGTTTAAATTATAAATGAAACCCCGAGATCTTACAAGTTGCATGGTACAATGCAACGCTGGCGCTGGTGTCAACACTTTTGATATTCCTACACATTCCAATAAATAACCGAATATAACAGACAAACATAATTAGTTGAGAGGCCTTTTTTCCTCAAGCAATCGTTTTGGAATAAAAAAAAACTAGTGAAGAACTTTATTTGCAATTCTTGTTATACATTTTTTTTACGAAAGTCCATTTCAAAACAAGGTTAGTTGTAAACTAAAACCCAATTAATACCGAAGCATAATTCAAGTATAAGAATATAAGGTTGCGCCTAAAGGTAGAAGCGAACGGATTTCGCTTTTCGGGGGAGAGTGTGAGGGAGGAACGCATGCACGTACGTGTACCTTCACTTGAGCTATTTCAACGGACCGAAAGGTGGTGGTGAGAAAAAAACACGTGGTTTTTGAAATCCTCTGAGGCTTCACGCTCACTAAGCTAACAGTATTTAAGACCAGCGTGACCGGTGAGTTAGGCACAGTTGTCTAACTACTCCTGCATATCCAACATGAAGGTATTGCTCTATTCAGTTCAAGCTTTAAATACATCTACTGTAGAAATACTGGATGTTATTTGGGTTTGAGGGATACAACACTAGCGGTTGTTATAGCTGGTTTGATCCCTGTAATTCTAATAACAATGCAACTGTAAATTTTTGATAAAGTATGATATATAAAAAGCTTTGATCAGAACTTGCATTATAAGTTATAGTACTAAAGTACAAGTCTGAAGCTGATATTAAGAGATAGCAATTGTTAGGTCTTCATCATTGCTACCTTGGTGGCCGCGGCCATTGCTGCTGAGCTCCCGGCTTACCCGAAACCAGCAGGGTATTCTTCACCGGCCGCCTACTCCAAGCCTGCTGATTACGTAAGAGAGCCCTTTTGTGTTCTTCTACTAACGCATTCAGTTCCGAATACTCTGGGTTGCTAGTACTATTTAGTACAGTCTACATATAGCTCTAGTATAGACTTACTAATAGTTATTTATCTTGTCGCCGTAGTATACGATGCATCAGTTAGTCGTTAGTACAAGTGTCTAGAGTAGTCTATAACCTATTTAGTTCTAATGTTTGTTGGTTGTCATCAGGCTCCTATGCCCTACAACTTTGCCTGGGCCGTGAAGGACGAGTACTACAACGACTATGCTCACCAGGCTACCGCTGACGACAAGGGATACGTCCAGGGCTCCTACCGCGTTGCCCTTCCCGACGGTCGCGTTCAAGTAGTCAACTACAGGGATGACGGCTACAGTGGCTACGTTGCCGACGTCAAGTACGAAGGAGAAGCCAAGTACGACTACAAGCCGGCGGCTTACAATAAACCCGCGTATCCTGCTGCTGCTTATCCTGCTGCTGCTGCTACTACTTACACGGCCCCAGCACCCTACCAGGCCCCCAAGTACGAAGGAGAAGCCAAGTATGACTACGAGCCGGCGGCTTACAATAAACCTACGTACCCTGCTGCTGCTTATTCTGCTGCTGCTGCTGCTTCTTACACAGCCCCAGCACCCTACCAGGCCCCCAAGTATCCGGCCAAGTACCCTTAAGATTGAAATGACATTTGATGTGTAAATTATTGAATACAGAAACCTTTGCAAAGTACTGCATAGCATTTGTCATTTTTAATTTCTATAAATCAAAACAATCAAGACAGATGTCGTATTCGATCCACATCGTATTGATATATTATGCATTTGGTGGTAAACATTTTAACGTAGTCCTCTGGCTGCCATCGTACTGGGAATACATCCAAGGTGCATTACTTCAGTAACTATATCCAAGAGTGACGAGTGGAAGTTGGTACAAAGAATGGTTTTAAATACCACAGACTGATTATGAGCTGCTACAATATTCGAAAGTCTCATTATGATTATGTCAGTCAAGACTGTCGAGTTGTATAATTTAACACGTGGATGTTTGAAATATATATCACAGGTGATTTAGGGGGTGGGATCATTCATCCTTACTAACTATCAAGAATCATACATACAGCTTCTTTCTGCAACATAATAATGCAGCGTTCTACTGAGCTTGTGTTGATCTTTATCTGCTTACGTTGCTTAACCAGTAATTCTCCTGTTGACGAACCGTAAAACTCATCTTACAGCTAAAGGAAGAACAAGAGAAACATAGTACTACCCTTACCGAGGAATAGACTGTCTCCACTGCTTTCTTTTGTGCATCACAGTACAGTACTTATGTAGATAGCTATCATTTCATTCAGTTTTTGTGTTCGCGATTTTAAACTCTCTCGCAGTACTTAGTTTTAGGTAACCTAGCTTTGTCAGCGGTAATTTAGGTTCCATTTTAAAATTATGTTCAGTGAATCAATTGTCTTTGTTATTTGCAATGTGCTTTTGTGAGTAGCAATCTAATGAAGATATATCTAAAACTATTCATTAGCTGAAAGATTACAACTGAAAAGAGGGCGAAATGTCCAGTCGACTCATATAGGACACGTTTGAACGCAGCTGAGTCGACCGCAGGTGAAAAGAGCGTCAAAAGTTGACTCGACTGATGAACGACACGTGGGTACGCAGTTGACTCGCCTCCAGTAAAAAGGGCGAAATGGCGAGGCGAGTCACGTACGACACAAGGCTGCACACTTGACTCTCCCGCAGTGGAAATAAGGGCGAAACGGCGGGCCGAGTGACACAAGGGTCTGCACTGGACTCGCCCGCAGTGGAAATGTGGGCGAAATGTCCTTTGCATGCCCGGACTAGTTTAGCTCCAATGTAAAGAGATAGGAGAAACGCATCTAAATGGCACCGTACATCAGAAGAATTGTTCTAGTGTAACAATGTGAGGTTGAGGTTGAGCCTAAAGGCAGAAGCAAACGATTTCGCTTTTCGAGGGAGAGCGAGAGGCAGTAACGCGTGCATTTACGGGTACCTTCACTTGAGCTATTTCAACGGACCGAAAGGTGGTGGTGTGAAAACAACACGTGGTTTTTGAATCCTCTGAGGCTTCACGCTCGCTGAGCCAACAGTATTTAAGACCAGCGTGACCGGTGAGTCAGGCACAGTTGTCGAACTATTCTCTACTCCTACACATCCAACATGAAGGTATTGGGTTTATTCACGTAAAAATAAGCTTCTACTGGACGTAATTTGCTTCTTGAGTGATACAGTATCAACCGATGTTATAGCTGATGTTATCTCTGTTATCCAAATAGTCTAATTGTCGGTCAAGTATGGGATGTATAATAGACTTTGATCAAATCTTGGTATGAGGGATAGTACTAAAGTATAAGTTTTGAGCTGCTATATAGATATCAATGATTAGGTTTTCATCATCGCTGCCTTGGTGGCCGCTGCCATTGCTGCTGAGCTCCCGGCTTACCCGAAACCCGCAGGGTATCCTTCACCGGCCGCTTACTCCAAGCCTGCTGATTACGTAAGAGAGCCCTGTCGTCATCTATTAGCGCATTTAGTTCCGAATATTTTATGGTTTCTAGAAGCATGTAGTATAGTCTATGTACTATTTAAATTTGCATAGTTCTATTATAGACTTACTAATAGTTATTCATCTTGTGGTCGTAGTATATGATGCATCAATTAGTCATTACTACGAAGTGTCTAGAGTAGTCTATAACATATTAAGTTCTAATGTTTGTTGGTTGTCATCAGGCTCCTATGCCCTACAACTTTGCCTGGGCCGTGAAGGACGAGTACTACAACGACTACGCTCACCAGGCTACCGCTGACGACAAGGGATACGTCCAGGGATCCTACCGCGTTGCCCTTCCCGACGGTCGTGTTCAAGTGGTCAACTACAAGGATGACGGATACAGTGGCTACGTTGCCGACGTCAAGTACGAAGGAGAAGCCAAGTACGACTACAAGCCGGCGGCTTACAATAAACCTGCATACCCTGCTGCTGCTTATCCTGCTGCTGCTGCTGCTGCTACTTCTTACACGGCCCCAGCACCCTACCAGGCCCCCAAGTACCCTGCCAAGTACCCTTAAGATTGAAATGACATTTGATGTAAATTATTGAATACAGAAACCTACTGAATCAAGAATTATACGTATAGCTTCATTGTGCAACATTAATAATGCAGCGTTCAACTGAAACTTGTGTTGATTTTATATGCTTACTCTCTCGAACCAGTAATTCTCCTGCTGAAGAACCACGAAACTCGTCTCATAGTAAAAAGGAAGACCAAGGGAATAAATAAATAGATGGAAATTGTATCTTTAGGCTCAGAAGCAGCATATCTATTTCTACGTGAACGTACCACGGGCTTTTACACTCGAATGTTGTAATTTGAGAGAACACAGCTTTCTGGTTTGCCTTTTTGAATAGAATATAACGGAGGAAAAAAATGAAGTTGAAAAATTTGAATGAAATGACAGAGATCTGGCTCAGTTATAGCGTATCAAGGAGTTAATTCCAAGTCACTTTCGCTGTAGATATTGCCAAATTAGATTAGGTTAGATAGCTGCATTTGAGGCCCTCAAGATTGACAAAGTCAACGGTAACCGTACGAACAGGTGCAGTCTTGTGGCTGCCATAGCACTGGGGATACAACCAGGATGCCTCTACTTCAATAACTAGATCCAAGAGTGACGAATGGAAGTTGGTACAAAGAATGGTTTTAAAAACCACAGACTGATTACGAGGTGCTACAGGTTTCGAAAGTCTCCTTTTGATATATATGTAATGACTGTCTAGTAATCTAACTCACGGGATGTTGTCACACGTGATATAGGGTTGCCATCATTCATACTTATTAGGAATCAAGAATCATACAAACAGCTTCATTGTGCAACATTAGTAATGCTTCGTTCAGCTGAAACTTAAGTATTATATTATGTTACATTGTCAAACCAATAATTCTTACTGTCGAAGAGCCGTAAAACTCATCTTATAACTAAAGGAAGATCAAGAGTATAAATAAGTTAAATGAAAATTCTACATTTGGGCTAAGAAGCCAGCACACGCGTTTCTCATGGAATGGTATAGTAAAGGTATAGAATGACCAGTTAAGATATGTTTAAATTAATTTATTGTTCTGGATAAATGACTGAAACCCCGGGATCTTACGAGTTGCATGGTACAATGCAGTTCACTGGTGTCAACACTTTTAATGTTTCTACATATTCCAACACATTACTGAATATAAAAGACAGAAATAACAATTTTTTTCCTCAAGCAGTGGGTTTGGAATAGAAAACTAGCGAAAGAATCAATTTCCGATTCTTGTTTATTCAATATTTTAAAAATATTGCAATACCGTTATCATTCTGTCTTACTTATAAATGTTTTTTTTCTAGCGAAAGTCCATTTCATAAAACAGTTAGTGGTAAATCAAAACCCAATTAATGCCAAAGAATTGTTCGAGTGAAAAATACAAGGTTGCGCCTAAAGGTAGAAGCGAACAGATTACGCTTTCTGATTGAGAGCGAGAGGGAGGAACGCACGCACGTACGTGTACCTTCACTTGAGCTATTTCAACCGACCGAAAGGTGGTGGTGAGAAAAAACAAGTGGTTTTTGAAATCCTCGGAGGCTTCACGCTCACTGAAGTAACAGTATTTAAGACCAGCGTGACCGGTGAGTGAGGCACAGTTGTCAAACTACTCCTGCACATCCAACATGAAGGTATTACTCTATTGCAGTTCAAGCTTTAAATGCATCTTTTTCAGAAATACTGGACGTAATTTGAGTCTTGAGTGATGCAACATTAACTGATGTTAGAGCTGATGTGATAGCTGTTATCCTAATAGTCTAAGTTTTCGGTTAAGTACGGGATGTATAATAGACTTTCATCAAATCTTGGTGTAAAGGACAGTACTAAAGTACAAGTCTTGAGCTGCTATCTAATAGATATCAATGATTAGGTTTTCATCGTCGCTGCTTTGGTGGCCGCTGCCATTGCTGCTGAGCTCCCGGCTTACCCGAAACCCGCAGGGTATCCTTCACCGGCCGCCTACTCCAAGCCTGCTGATTACGTAAGAGAGCCCACTTGTCTTCATTTAGTAACGCAATTAGTTCTGAATACACAGTGGCTGCTAATAGTATTTAGTATAGTCTGTATACTATTTTAACTTATAGACTTACCTATAGTTATTTATCTTGTCGTTGTTGTATATGATGCATCAAATTAGTCATTAGTACGAGTATCTTGAGTAGTCTATAACCTATTAAGTTTTAATGATTGTTGGTTGTTATCAGGCTCCTATGCCCTACAACTTTGCCTGGGCCGTGAAGGACGAGTACTACAACGACTTCGCTCACCAGGCTACCGCTGACGACAAGGGATACGTCCAGGGATCCTACCGTGTTGCCCTTCCCGATGGCCGCGTTCAAGTGGTCAACTACAAGGATGACGGCTACAGTGGCTACATTGCCGACGTCAAGTACGAAGGAGAAGCCAAGTACGACTACAAGCCGGCGGCTTATAGTAAACCTGCGTACCCTGCTGCTGCTGCTGCTATTTCTTACACGGCCCCAGCACCCTACCAGGCCCCCAAGTACCCGGCCAAGTACCCTTAAGATTGAGATAACATTTCATGTAAATTATTGAATACAAAAACCTTTGCAAAGTAATTCTAGCATTCATTATTCCTATTTCTGTGCATCTTATCAATAAAGAGTTACAGATGTCATACATGTTCCATTGGTGCAAATGCACCCTGCTGGAATTTCTATTTGTTCTTGCAACGTCAATGACCAATGTCTTTGCACTCAGCTTGTTAAACACCAATGAATCCCGGGTAAAAGAACAAGAGGCGCACATAACTTGGCTTTATATCGATGTGTGAAATGTTATATATTACAAAGTATTCATATAAACACTTTTGAACTATTTTAACTCACAAATTTCCTTGTGGATATGCGTTGTTTAATACTATTTATTTACCTATGATGACCCCATAGATGTTTCATATGAATCACTGGAGATCTCAGGCAGCGGCTATTCATTACCCAACGTTGGTTCTTATCTGACTCTCATTTCATGAAAACTGTAACCTCTTGATTATTATTAATAACTGTGCATAATTAACCAAAATAAATCCTCATCGTTTTTGGTTGCTAAACTAAACTTGTGACGTCGTAGCAACGTGAATTACCGAGGTTTAATACCTTGGAGCGCAGAACCTGTTCTACATTCGTTGATATGTAAACACAAAAGCGGCAGTTTCTCAATAATGGAGGATCAGTTTGATGAAAAGGGCGATAACTATGAGCCCTGTGATACCTCCAGTATTGCAGTACCTTTATTATTGTTCTTGTTTAATCTACTTTCACCAATAGTTGGGTTCTCCTGGTGAAAGTACACTGAAAAGCAGCCAATAGTAAATTAAAACCTAGTTCACGACATTACATCCTAATGATCATTCTTGTGCTATAGTTTGCGCCTAAAGATATGAAAAGCGAAAAAGCATTTCGCTTTTCGAGGGAGAGCGAGAGGCAGGAACGCCTGTGTACCTTCACTCGGCTTTTCCGACATACCATGAGGTGGAGGTAAAAAAAGCAGATACGGTTTTCGAAATCTTCCCAGGCTTCACACTCATTGAGCGAGCAATATATAAGACCAGCGTGACCGGTGAGTAAGACATAGTTGTTTAACTACTCCTACACGTCCAACATGAAGGTATTGCTCTGCTCATGTAGAATTAACTCGATTAAATGAGTTTACCCTATTCATATATTCGATGCTAACAATAACCATATTCATATACTAGATCCGACACTACCATAGGTATAATAGATGTTCTGAAGATTGCATAAACTGTTATGATAAATTTAATCCCTGCTATATCCAAATATGAATTCGCTATTGTTTCCAATGAAGAATGATACAAGAAAGTTTAAAACCATATTCTAGTATTTAAACTAGTACTAAATGGTATCTATATACTACATGCTTGCAACTGTTAACTAATCAACACGACTATTAGGTCTTCATCGTTGCTGCTTTGGTGGCCGCTGCTATTGCTGCTGAGCTCCCGGCTTACCCGAAACCCGCAGGGTATCCTTCACCGGCCCCTTACTCGAAGCCTGTTGACTACGTAAGAGAGCTTACTTTTCATTTACTGCCACACTCAATTCTAATGATCTATGATTGCTAATAGTAATTAGTATATTTATCTTGTCATCAGCATAAGTATTAACAAGTCTTTAGAACGAGTACTGATATAGCTAATCAACTATTTAGTTTTAATGCTTTCTGGTTGTTATCAGGCTCCCATGCCCTACAACTTTGCCTGGGCCGTTAAGGACGAGTACTACAACGACTACGCTCATCAGGCTACCGCCGACGACAAGGGATACGTCCAGGGCTCCTACCGCGTTGCCCTTCCCGACGGTCGCGTTCAAGTGGTCAACTACAAGGATGACGGATACAGTGGCTACGTTGCCGATGTCAAGTACGAAGGAGAAGCTAAGTACGACTACAAGCCGGCTACTTACAACAAACCTGCGTATCCGGCTGCTACGTATGCTGCTGCTGCTGCTCCATCGTACACATCCCCAGCTCCCTACCAGGCCCCCAAGTACCCGGCCAAGTACCCATAATATCATATCGGCTTGACAAATAACTTATTGAATACAAAAGACTTTGCAGAATAATCGACACAAGCTTATGTTTTGATGATTCGTCTATGTCTTCAACTATCAATGAAATGAGGCTATTCTTGCTAACTGAGGTCTTAAAGTCTATCTGCATGAAACACATACAAAGATATAACAAAACTAAACTATTAACTATACGCGCTAATCACGATAGTTAAGTAGTTCTGGTATGAAGGACAGTGACAGGAAAATAGGTACAGAAATATCTAGTAGAATTTAGATGATATAAAAAGTTCTTTGTCGCTGGTGATAACTCTTAGGGCGTCAAACTCCTGGGAAATGATGAACCAAAAAGGTTTCTGCATAATTTCATCGTGATCATAATAAACTGCTTTTGTTTGAAATGTTCTGTGAATGGCAAAACTCGTTAGCTCCGGTACTAACAAGACAGTTTTAATTTGTTAGCTTAATGAATTACTCCAGCGCAAATCATTGGTAAGCAGTAACAGTTGCTGGACAAAAACAGAAACATGTCGAAGATAATTACAAACTTGCTGGGAGATAGCAACGTACGTTGTGTTAAAATTGATTACACAGGGAGTCGTAAATAACACATCAGTGGTATGAATGATGCTACATCAACACAGTTAAAGGCAACTCCGCGCTACACTGCACTGATAGCCTAATCTAGCAGACGAAATCGACGCGCGCTGACATTATCTTTGCACACACGAGACACTTCCTCTGACACTGACATGGCCATTCACAGCTAACTCATCCTGTATATTGCGATAATACCTGTGAGATGAATTTCTGCTTTAAAATTGCAATATATGGATCAAAGTTTGACGTAATTTTTCTTCCAAAGACTTCTGTGAATAAATGCTGACAAAGCAGTTGGGAAAACAGATACTTTGCTACCTAATTGGAGTAGAGCCATTTTGACAAACAAGGGTTTCTAACAACTGTTTTTGAAAGGCAAGAGAGCGACTGTCTTCCCTTCTCTCTAACAGAATTTCTCGGTAAACCGCACCTTTCGCGATCGAGTAGGAGGCAACATGTTCCATTATCATCGGTGCTAGTTCTGTATATAAACCTCAGCTGTGTTCCAGTAAACAAGTCACAGTTTGGGTTCAGTTCTCTCGCAAACAACATGAAGGTACGTAGAATTGCCAACTTAACTGAATGTTCAATGTTTCATGGCTATTATTATACTCAAATATCACATTCAACGGATCGGCTTCTATTCCATTAACTTACGACGATTTAGTATCCCGCACAATGTCGAGCCGCATCTGCTGAGCACGGTGAAAGCTGTTTCTGAGTTAGACAGGAAGCGTCAAGCTGCCCTAGTTTAGCAATGACAGGCTCTTAATACTTTAAAGACAACCCTAAGTCGAATCAATGTAGTAGAAACACTATGTAGACGTAACATTTCATCCATCACTACTACATGGTTAGTATCAGTTAAGGTCAGCACCACGTACTTACAAGGCAGGATAGTTAGCAGATTTGTTAGTGTGTCAGTTCATTACCAAGAATATTTTAACTGCCCAGGTCCTCATAGCATTTGCCTTGGTAGCCGCTGCTATCGCCGCTGAGCTCCCAGCTTACTCCAAGCCTACCTACTCTTCATCCGCGACATACTCCAAGCCTACTGACTATGTACTTGTTCTTATTAACCACTAAATAAATACTTGGCTGGAATCATCCCTCGTTCTCTTTAGCAAGCTCCTATGCCTTACAACTTTGCCTGGGCCGTGAAGGACGACTACTACAACGACTACGCTCACCAGGCCACTGCTGACGACAAGGGATACGTCCAGGGATCCTACCGTGTTGCCCTCCCCGATGGTCGCGTTCAAGTGGTCAGCTACAAGGATGATGGCTACAGTGGCTACGTTGCCGACGTCAAGTACGAAGGCGAAGCCAAGTACGAAGGCGAAGCCAAGTACGACTACAGACCAGCTTACAGTAAACCTGTGTACCCTGCTGCTGCTCCTTCGTATACAACCCCAGTGCCCTACCCAACCCCCAAGTACCCGACCAAGTACCCTTGAGATTAAAAACAATACCTCGTGTAAATTAATGAATACAGAAATACTAACATAACAAAAGAGAAACTTGTGCGATCATTTATGTCTAGCAACTCTCAATGAACGATATCTTCAGGTACCCAAGTCACACTAGAAAGCAGCGAGAAAAATAATAAATCTCAGACTAATTCGCTCGATTCGCGTCATTCGAGTTTACATCAGAAAAGGACAGGAACAAAGTATAATGTTCCCGATACCACCATGGCCTTTAATACGGTTTAAAAGTTAAGCAAATGCAATTTAAGGCCTCCGATGAGTCCATTCACAGCGCGTGTAACTTAGTGCTTAAGAATGATGGACCGACGAAGGTCCTCAGTACAGAATCACCATAATTTCTTAACTGTATTCCTGTGTCTTTTATAAGAACTTCTTATTATATATGAATATACAGTATAAGAACATATAATAAGTAATTGGTTTAACCATAGCGTAGTAACAATCCTACACTACAATGGATAAAGACGGTCATCGTTAAAACATCCGTGCGTTGCACTGCAACCTTATGTACGACGCAATCGACACGATGGCACTAGTGTCGCCAACACAACAAACTACCACCAGGGGGGCAAGACAGCATCTCAACTAACTCATATCGCCAATTCGCTACGCTTGTGATCCAATTAAATGGCTTGAAGCTACAGTGCATTGCCACAGTCTGTGAATTCGTACATAGAATGTAATTTAAGTATAAGCCTACGGGACTAAGTAATAGATGTTTATATTTATTACGGTATAGACATATATAAAACAGTACATCATGATATAGATACCATTGTGCCATTACTGGATTTGCATATACTGAAGCAGCCAGTAAAACAGAGAAAAATATACGTAACTCAATGAGAGTAGCACCGTTTCCAAAAAAAAGGGTTTTGGTTAAGAACAACTGTTTTCACGAGGCAAGGGCGATACTCCCATTCTTCCCTTCTCCTTGTGCTTTTCACTAGTAGAATTTCTCGGCTAGCCGCACCTTTCCAGTCCTCGTAAGAGGCCACACATTGGTTTCTCGTGAAGCTTAGCTGCGTATATAAAGCACCTGCCTGCCAGTAGCAAGGCACAGTTTGCGTTCAGTTTACTTGCAAGCAGCATGAAGGTAAGCAGAACAGTTAGAACTCGATGGATAGTGAACTTATTCTCAGCATTTTAAGATTTAACATCACTTTCAGTTTCTTGTATACTATTCCCTCAACATTAGAAGGTTAACGAACTGTTTAACTCTAACTATTGTACATATAGTGAAAGCTGTCACGTACTGAAAATCTAGAAAAAATTCGTCAAGTTAAGGTATTGAGTGTACGACTACTTGACGCAAAAAATGTTTACAAGGAAAGTTAAGCTGTTAAATAAAATTTTTACAATAACCAGCTAATTATAAATAATTACAATATATAAATAATAAGTATGATAACCAGATGAATAATATTAGTTCACTCCGCGCTACTGTTCTGTTTCTGTGTAGTCAATAGTAGGAAGTGTCAGCAACGTACGGATTGATTAGCAAGGGTAGCTTCCAGTTTGCAGAGATTCTTTGGCTAGTGCAACTGAACTATCAAAGATTTTTCGATTTACCAGGTCTTCATCATTTCTGCCTTGGTAGCCATTGCTATCGCCGCTGAGCTCCCAGCTTACCCAAAGCCCGGCTATAACCCTTCGCCAGAGCCATATTCGAAGCCTGCTGACTATGTACTTGTTCTTTCAAACTAGCTACCATAACGCATTTAGCTAAGATCTTCTACGATTCTAGCTGGCTCCCATGCCTTACAACTTTGCCTGGGCTGTGAAGGACGACTACTACAACGACTACGCTCACCAGGCTACTGCTGACGACAAAGGTTACGTCCAGGGCTCGTACCGTGTCGCCCTTCCCGATGGCCGCATCCAGGTGGTCAACTACAAGGACGACGGCTACAGTGGCTACGTTGCCGATGTCAAGTACGAAGGAGAAGCCAAGTACGACTATAAACCCGCGTACAATAAGCCGGCCTACCCTGCGGATGCCGCTCCTTCTTACGCAACCCCAGCGTCCTACCAGGCCCCCAAGTACCCGACCAAGTACCCTTAAGACAGTAATTCAATCTTATGTAAATAACCATATGTATAATGCCCTGCAAAATTTCAAATACAATCGTTAGCTTTCCAACTGTATATTACTTGAGCCTTTACATATGTGTGACGTCTTATAGCTAGCTGACTTGTGACAAAAGCTATGTTAAATAGAAAGACTAAACCAACAAGGCCACCTCAGGTAGTGTACATCAAGGAGTACTGGTGTAGGAGTAAATTGGTGTTCAGTGAAAGAGTTTGAATGAATTTGAATGAATTTGAATAAAGTTCGATGAATGAATCAGTTCAATGAAGTGACCCAATGCAGAAACCAGCAGGTTAAGCACCTGCTGAACGACCTACTGTTAACCGTATGCCAGCTGGAGTTGTGCGAGTATCAGCAGTTTCAGCAGTTCCTGCCTCCATAAGCAACCAGACCGGAACCAGAGTCGGTTGAACTGCTGGTAGACCTGCTGGTTTTTTCCCTGGGGCACTGTTCATGGTCTGATTGTATTTACTAATAATTTTGTACTAAACTAAGAGCTCAGAATCACTGGGAATTTTAGGTTACATGACCAAGTAATGGTGTAATTGTCCTGTGAATTTTTATTGCTGTCCAGTAAAATCTGTTAAAGATATAAGCAAACAACTCGGATGGATTTGATGGATTCGTAGCTTGCTGTACCGCTTTTTGGGGAAGAGGCTGTACCAAGACTGCAACGCTAGTGGCTAAGGTTCTGTCGAAGCAAATCAGGAGCTTACTGTGATTAATAACCTTTAGGATTTTATTTTAGACAAACTAACGGCCCGATTTCAATGCAACTTTAACAGCACATTACGTATTACCAGTTATAAATTCATTATTTCTTAGGTAGCTATACCTTTGATAGCGCAGGAGCAATAAGCGATCAACTTTTCCTCAGCAAGAACCGTTTTTACTGCTCTAGAAATCACTTGTTTATGTATCAAAGACAGAAAAGCGAGCTATTCTTGACGCCGGAATGAAAAGCTGGGTTGTGAGCTGTTGCTACAGGATGTCCTCAGCGAGTTGAAGACTGAAAATTAACTTTTTTCGACCTAAGAGGTGATGTGGGTGACGGGTCAGGTAGATGTTACTTTATGGACTAGCTTCGGTATACACCTTCATATGCGCCTTAATAACGGTAAAGTTAATGAGAGATGTCGAGGACCTCTTCTCGCTTTTTGTTGAATCACGCTCACCTACATTACCTGCAGCCACATATTCAGGGTTCGAAATCATGTCGAAACCAGAACCGATGCTAATGGTTCAAATCAGCAAAAAAATTAAACAAACTTGGGTGACCTTCTCACTTTTACATGTTCGCCATACTTCTTAGTAATAACATAAGGTTACTCGACACAGTGATAGTACAAGTAACCCATGGTATACATAAACTATCAAGACATGCTACTTTATGCAAGCTATTCCAGAACCAAGCCAAGATGATGACGCCAGTGTCTAAAACATGAGCGACCGTTATCCGATCGGTAAGACAAGTTTCAAACAATAGGGATGACCCCGACCTACTTTGAAGTAATGCGATACAATCTAGAGCACCAATTAAAGGGTTCCTGCTGGGGAAAAGTTGATTGCTTATTATACTCCCACAGTTTTGACGATACAGAAGCTAAAAAAAATTGCGGACGTAGAGCTAGTAATACTTAATTAACTCTTAATGTTCCGTTAAATTTGGTTTGTTAGTTTGGCAGAAATAAAATTATAAAATTTGGGAATAAATCATCTTAATTCGCTGACATTCAGAACCTCTGATCTGGCTCTAGACTGCACTCGTAATAGCAATATACGACCCCAATGTTTGTCAAGTTCTACAGCACCATGCAGTAATCTAATGTGTCACTACACCAGTAGTTTTACTAGACATCTACATAACACGATACTGTGCGTATAAATGATCCACATAATGCAATATAACAAGGAATCCTATGTAAGCACGGCACTATCAAGCTGCTCGTGTGCTGAAGCTTTTCGGGTACGAACTTTCGTCAGGCAAGGGCGCGTCTCGGTTTTCCCTCTCTCTTTCCTTGCTTTCCACAAGCGGAATTTCTCGGTAAACCGCGCCTTTCCAGACCGAGTAAGAGGCAGATTTCCAGAGTTCCATCGGGCTAGGTATATATAGATCCTGTTGCAATCCAAGTAACATGTCGCAGTTTGCGTTCAGTTCACTTGCAAGCAACATGAAGGTAAGTAAAGCAACAGTGTTACGTAATTGGTCAGTAAGACGTTGGCAATGGCGCCTCCTCTAATAGGATTTGCATAAGACAAAAGATATGTCTCGTGACTGCGTATCGAGTTTTAGGTAACCAAGTATTAAGCAACGTGTTAAGCGTTCTACTTGCAGGTCAGTTCAGAACCTAAATAGTAAAATCCGATGTAGGTTTGCACTGACTAAACTGTAGTTGCTGCTGAATCCTAAAGCATATACTAAGAATAATGAAAATGTGATTCTTGTAATGCACATTGACAAGTCTGAGTAGAAAGATTAAAACTCCTGGGTTCAGTCGTCACCAGCTTCACGTTAGTTGAGGAACATCGACTAAATCCAATTTTGTTCCAAATGTCTTGTATTAGTAGTGGGTGTGAGATTCTCGGCAAACGTCTCGGTTGGTTACTTAACATCTAATACATTTGGACCTACCAGGTCCTCATCATTTCTGCCTTGGTAGCCGTTGCCCTCGCCGCTGAGCTCCCAGCTTACCCGAAGCCTGGTTACCCTTCCCCAGCGACGTACTCGAAACCTGCTGACTACGTAAATTGCCCTTGCTATTAGTAAATGTTCCTGAGGTTTAAATCTGCTATCGTTCATTCTATAGCAAGCTCCAATGCCTTACAACTTTGCCTGGGCTGTGAAGGATGAATACTACAATGACTACGCTCACCAGGCCACTGCTGACGACAAGGGATACGTCCAGGGCTCCTACCGTGTGGCCCTTCCCGATGGTCGCATCCAAGTGGTCAGCTACAAGGACGACGGCTACAGTGGCTACGTTGCCGATGTCAAGTACGAAGGAGAAGCCAAGTACGACTACAAACCAGCGTACAATAAACCTGCGTATCCTTCTGCTGCTCGTTCTTATACAACCCCAGCGACCTACCAAACCCCCAAGTACCCGACCAAGTACCCTTAAACCTGTAACGGCATTTCATGTAAATTATTATGTATAAAATGCACACTGCAAGGAAGATATTAAATAGCCAACCTCGTCAACTGTGGGTTTATTTTTTGAAACCATTTACGGCTGCTTTCTGTCACGTGTAAAGCCACGTTAACTGCTATGAAACAAGCATATCCACGTTAGTTATACTGTTCGTAAGAACCTGTCAAAGAAGGCTTGTTGAAGTACCCATTTCAGGTTCGAGTTGTATCAACTGTACCTAGATGAGACTTCTGCCTATCTTGTACTTAATTCATCTTTGAGCTTTCTTAAGACTGGTAAGGTTTCTGTTAAAAATTTTACAAATTTGTGTCTTGAAATTGTCTGGTTATTTCTGTTCATAGCCAAGTTACTTGGGATTGCGTAAAAGTCTTATAAAAATTGGTTTTTAGATGAGATGAACGAAGAGACGTGCGGCAGGCTCATTCACACCTCTAGTCACACCCACTTTAGAGTTATGCAGAAGTCTTTTGTTATTGCAATTGCCAGTAAGATTCTTAAGTATGGATATTTTGACAAAACTAACATTCTGATTTACAAGGAACTTTACTGCTGTATACAGTACTATCAGTTCTACAGTATTTTGGGCTGTTATACCTTTGAAACCTTGGGTGCTATAAGCAATCAACTTTTTCCCCAGCAAGAACCTTTTTCATTGCTCTAGACTGTACGCTCTCATAGACGTCGTGGTATCGTGACCCAAGTTTCCATAAAACTGATATGGTAATGTGGTTCGTTAGTAGCACTATTCTGAGCTGAGTATTAGAATCTTGAAAGTCGCACTACTCGATTTCGTCTTGCTCAAGTTATTCTTCCAACCTAACGGGTGCGCGAAGAATCCACCGAAACCTTACGATGCTACTCTTATAGGACAGCAAATGCGGTGATGACGTCACTGACTTACGACACCTTCTGCCTAGATCCTATACAACTGCGGCGATTCTCTGAATCTATCAATTACTACAATTAAGTAATTGCATTGAAGTATACATTTAAGGTAAGTTAAACCTACGTCTTCTGCGCTGTTACACTAATATTGAACGGGCGAGCGAATATGAATGTTGCTTCGTAAGTAGGAAAGATGGGAGAAGACGCTAGTGTACCTTCACTCGACTTTCCCGGGGCGAACCAGATGGTCGGTTAAGACGCGGTTTTCACGTTTCTTCAAGGCTTCGGGCTCTTGAAGCCAGCAGGATTTAAGGCTAGCACCGATGGTCACTCAGGCACAGTACCACGGTCTACTCTTGTACATCCAACATGAAGGTATAGTGTTTAAATTCCTTCAAGAGTTTAATTTAGTTTAGAATTTGTAAAGTTTTATCACATTTAAGTTGTGCTTGTAGTGATTAAGATTTTCTTTCCTTCTCGTCTTCCAAACACTGTGGGTAAAACGTTGACAATTCTTTTACTATGTAACGATTTGAATTCTTGATTGAATAGTCAAAGATCTTTCTAGTGATCTATATTTTTACTATGTACAATTAAAAAATAATAGTTCGTCATCATCGCTGCTATTGTGGCCGCCGCTTTTGCTGCCGAGCTCCCGGCTTACCCGAAACCGGCAGGTTACCCTTCGTCGGCCCCCTACTCGAAGCCTACTGATTACGTAAGAGATTCTGTCATTCCCCAGCATATCTTGTTCTGATTTTTCTCGATTTTAACAGGCTCCCATGCCTTACAACTTCGACTGGGCCGTGAAGGACGACTACTATAACGACTACGCTCACCAGGCTACCGCTGACGACAAGGGAAACGTCCAGGGCGCCTACCGTGTTGCCCTACCCGATGGTCGCGTTCAAGTAGTCAGCTACAAGGACGACGGCTACAGTGGCTACGTTGCCGATGTCAAGTACGAAGGAGAAGCCAAGTACCCAGCTGTTACTTACAATAAACCCACCTACCCTGCTGCTGCTGCTGCTCCTTCGTATACAACCCCGGCTACCTACCAAGCCCCCAAGTACCCGACCAAGTACCCGGCCAAATACCCTTAAGATTGCACTACACCTTTGATGTAAATTATTGAATACAAAATGCCTTTGCAAATCAGTAAATAGAATCTTACATGTTGCTTGATTTTCTAAAAACTGATTCTGATTCGTTTAGGCTAATTCGTGTCGTGAAGCTAACATTACACGATAAAGTTAGCATGTGTGAGAAAGTAACAACATGGTCCAGTTCAAACAGATTTACAGCTAGTCAGTTTTATTAGCAGAAGCAAGGACACATATGTGTTACATAATGCCCTTAATGTTACGTTGCTGAAGAATGTGCAACGGCTATTTCGACTAAGGGTACGGTGTGATGACTGATGCATCAGATGAACAAGCGTCCTATAACCATTACGTATGCTATGCATTTCAGCTGTATGATTTCTTAAATGATACATGTATATTACCTTAATAATTATAGTTTCTAGGGACCAAGAACTCGACTGTAAGGAGGCAGGGACGATATTCGCTCAGGTAAATAAGATCCCTTTTCGTAACAACAAACTAAGGTGACTCGAGCTTTACCTTCATCATTACACCTTTGAATTTGTACGAGTGTGCTACAAGGAGACATTGCAGGATATATTTACCATACAAAGACATCAATATGCTGACCTATGTCAGCTGATGTGAAACTAAACTAAGCCCGTGACGTCAATGCCACACACATGGCAACTCGCTCGGCACCGACCTAAGAGTATGACGTTTTTAACGTTAAGCTGCTTAATATTTCACGAAATAACCTGTCCCATTGTAACTGAAAGACACTGCCTCAATAGGCCTTCAAGTACACAAGCAGACAGTTCTAAGATTTCTATACATTGCATAGAACATCCTTATGAAATGTCTACAGTATAGCGTAGAAAAATGTGAATGTGAATGACGGGATATTATGATAACCTGTCATCTTTAGGATTTTGTTTTGTCAAAATTATCAAACCGAATCTACTGCAATTTTACGAGTGTATTAAGTACTATGAGTTTTACCTTCACTATTTTTTGGGTTGCTATAACTCTGAAACTGTGAGAGGAATAAGCGATCAACTTTTGCCCAGCAAGTACCCATTTTTTATTTGTACATCCAGTAAAAGACCCGTTTGTAGAACCAGGTTTATGTAATAAGAACGCACATTTCCGACAGGCAAGGGCGCGTCTCTTGTTTCCCCTTTCTCCTCCTGTTTTCTTCGATGGCAGGGTTTCACTGCAAACCGCGCGCCGCCTTTCCAAACCGAATCAGAGGCAGTACACTCTACTTTCATCAGTTCAAGCTGTGTATATATATACTTGAGCCTTGTCCACGTATCAAGTCACAGTCTGCGTTCGGATTACTTGCAAGCAACATGAAGGTAAGCATAACAATCAATATGGATTGAATCGATATTCAGTCTGCTAAGTAGATAACAAGCACGTTCCAATTTAAGAGCACTGACTAAACCCTAGTTGTGGTTGTCCTATAAGTGACTTTCATACTAGAGATATTCAGTCGTAATCAGTTTTTTTTATATAAAAAAACTACTAAGTCTGCTTCGTCCTGTACTGAACTTACCGACTTGACACAGTAAGCTCAGTTAGTCACTCCATGTTTAGATTCAATTCCAAACTAATGAGCACTTCAATTGCCAGGTCCTCATCCTTTCTGCACTGGTAGCTGTTGCTATCGCCGCTGAGCTCCCTGCTTACCCAAAGCCTGGCTACCCTTCGCCATCGACCTACTCCAAGCCTGCTGACTACGTACTTATCCTAATTAAAGAATTATGTGTACCTAGTGCAGCTTAAATAACCTTGGACTTGTATTATAACAGCCTCCTATGCCCTACAACTTCGGCTGGGCCGTGAAGGACGAGTACTACAACGACTACGCTCACCAGGCTACTGCTGACGACAAGGGTTACGTCCAGGGATCCTACCGTGTCGCCCTTCCCGATGGCCGTGTCCAGGTAGTCAGTTACAAGGATGACGGTTACAGCGGCTACGTTGCCGATGTCAAGTACGAAGGAGAAGCCAAGTACCCAACCGCTACTTACAATAAGCCGGCTGCTTACCCTGCTGCTGCCGGTCCTTCGTATACTACCCAAAAGTATCCTGCCAAGTATCCTTAAAACTCAAGATTACGTTGCTATTTCAACAAGTAAACAGGTGTATAATTATTGCAATAAACGTTTGTTAAAAATTTACTGTGAAGGATCGTTTTCTTGAGCGTCAGCTACGGTGAAACTTGAAGATTATAATCTACCGATTAGTACCACGTAACTTGAGTCGTAGTTCTATTATACAATACAACAATTTATTAAACTATAAATGTCGATATAGACATGTAAATTATTTTAAATTAATGTAAATAAAAAATATCACAAGTTTAGATAATTAAGGCTAATCAATTAAGTTTTAAAATTACCATACGACATGAGCAGTAAACTCAACGGATTCAAGCTATTTTCGACCAGGGTAAAAAAATACGCAGAGCAGTTAGTGATAGCTTTGTAGCACAATACTAGCCGCTGTTTAGGCATTGCAGGCTTTAATAATTTCCATTCGAGATCAAAGAACCTTCAAAGACTGTAAGTATCTAACCCAAAGAGGAATTGAACGGATGAGGAAGATAAAAGAACCCACTCCAATTATCACGAGACGCTTTCAGTTAACCCGGTGTGAGCATGCGGTTATTCTGAACAGATACTTCAAAGGATATCTAAGTGTTTAACCACTACGAGATGCTAATTGCCTTGCTCTAATGGTTTCCTACTTCTCTCTTAACCTAAGCTTTTTCTTCCAAATGCGATGCATATAACGTTTGCAGAATTTACAGATCTTTCACGAAACGGTTTGAAAGTGAAACTATACACTTAACTAAATATATATTATGATTTACTACATCATTTGAAACCATAACGCTGAATTAATTTCCAAAAGAAGGCAAATAGGCCAGTTGCAGGGGGAACCTAATTTTTTAAACAAACAAATTCTTACCGGTTTTCCAAATTAGTATCGTGGAATCAACATGGCCCACGCGATAGTTGCAAGTAGCACAACTGACTTTACTACTTAGAACATGATCTGATCTCTTTGTCAATTCCTTTGGAAGGATACAGCCTATATAACCCCAAAAAAGGGGTACTGAATGGTATAGGAAACTATACATCTTGTAAACTCTAGAATTTTATTTTGGCAAAACTAATACTCCAATTTGCATGAAACTTTATCAGTGTTTTAAGTACTATTAGGGCTATAAGCAGTATTTTTTTGGTTGTTGTATCTTTCAAAACACGGGTGCCATCAGCGATTAACTTCTCCCCCAGCAAGAACCCTTTTTTTAATTGTTCTTAAGACTGTACGCAAAGAGTGGTATACGCGCGATATAATAACACCGAAACAGACTGTGGGAGTTGCCCGATTCTTGTACGAACTAAACCATTGAACGGGATGAGCGAATGATGGTTTCGCTTTCTAAATTAGAGAGGAAAAAGAATGCTAACGCGTGTCTACCTTCACTCGGCTTTCCCGTCAGACCAGACTGCGGTGGAAGAAACTTGCGAAAAGCGCGGTTTTCGAAATCCTTGAAAGCTTGACGCTCTTGAAGCGAGAAGTATATAAGGCTAGCACTCGTAGTCATCAAGGCACAGTTTGTTTGTCGTTCGCTCCTAAGCAACCAATATGAAGGTACTAATTTCATTTGTCAGCTTTAATTTCCAGTACTGTGGAGAAGGATGTTAAGACTTGAACTCTTAGTAATCACAGAACCGTTATATAAATTAGTTCAGTATCTCTAACTTTTGATCTAAAAGTTGTGTTGAACCACTCAGATTAAGATTTAGTAGTATTCTGTAAGTTTTTCGATAGGTCATTATAGTCATGTGTAAATCATTCCTATTAAACTTAATTGATGTAGGTCTTCATCATCGCTGCTATGGTGGCCGCTGCCATCGCTGCTGAGCTTCCATCTTACTCGAAGCCAGCGGTCTTTGCTTCTACATCCCTTCCTCTTTTAGCACATGTATCTACAAGTCTTTAGTAATATTCAATATAGGCTATAGTCTATTTAGTATTCAGTTAGTAAAGGATAGTAGTATTAGTTTATCTATATAGTATTCGTTGTTAGCATAGTCTGTGGCCTGTTTAGTTTCAATGCTTGTTGATTGTTAACAGGCTCCCATGCCCTACAACTTCGCCTGGGCCGTGAAGGACGAGTACTACAACGACTACGCTCACCAGGCTACAGCCGACGACAAGGGTTACGTCCAGGGA
>JAIQCU010000420.1:0-54508 GCA_022114935.1 Leptestheria dahalacensis | reverse complement strand
GGGCAGCACTTTCCTCGGGGGATTTTTCACTAACTGACCCGTGGAAAAAGGGAAAAAGTTGAAAAGCCCCTTAATGCTGCAAGTTAGCAGCGAAGTTCAGAGAACGCACTTGGGCAGTTTGGGCCCAGAAGACGCATAAACTAGTGTAATTCAATTGCAGCCTCTCCGAAGGTATTATCTTCCATATATACCTATCTATCTCCCTGTATATCTATCTATCTATCTATCTGTCTATCTATCTATCTTCTATCTATCGATCTATCTATCTTCGTAGTTTACTAGGTATATGTCTGCTTCTACCTATCTATCTATCCACTATCCCCTTATTTGTCCGACTCCCTATCTTATTCCCAGTAGTGTGGTGACTCCGCCATCTTGGCTACCACTAGGACCAATCAATTTCAAACTAGGGAACCTGAAACGTAATTCTTATCTAAATAACCGAAGAGAGATAAATCATCGATGTTGAGGTCTGCTGGCGGCAATATCGGCACCCAAAATGGCGGCCGGCCACAACCAATGGGATCGTGATTGATATCTTGCAAGACAGATGGCGTTGGCGCTGTTGGTTCAGTCTCTTGCGAGTTCACCTGATAACAAATCGTTCTCCGCAATTGATTTTCCTGAAACAGTTGAGAAATGTTTGGGAGGAGAGACGCCGCGTCTATATACTTTGGCTAAAGAAATCGATAGACGTGCCTGCGGATGTAAAAGAGGAGAAACTCTCTCGTTTTGTACTTGTTCAATTTGCATTTATCGATTCAATTTGCCCCCTCTGATCAGCACGCACAGTCGCCAGATAAGAGGCTAAGTAAACACTTTTTTTTCTCGGTTGGATCAGCTATGCTATTAGTGCTTTTATAATTATAGTATACTACACCATTAACTTTGATTTTATCTATTCAGTTTATTCTTTAATTGTTTAATTTAGTTTTTTTAAAATATAACATTAATTTATTAGTATTAGAATATCTACATTATCTTTACGACGACAGAATATTATAGTAATTTTTTGTGATTAATTGATAAGAATATGGCTGCTTGTTATATTATTAATATCAATCATTTAACACAATAATATCATATTCATAAACGTAACTATAAATAACACTTGGTTGCATTTCGCGTCGTAGTTGCATGGATCTGTGAATAGAAATAGACATCTTTTAGCGTTTAGATTCCTCCAGTTTTGTCTTTTCCCTCTTGGACTGTCCCCTTGGATACTGTAATTTATGGCCGAGTAATAAATTTGGCCCCGTCTTCTTATAACGTCGCTTCTTCATTTCTATCTTCCCTATTTTAAAGTTAATGTCTCTTTTATTTATTCTTATTGTGGGATGTTGCATATAGTTTCGCATCAATGAAGAATGAAGACTAGAAGAAACGTACGACTCGTGAAAGTCATTATTAATAACTTCTTTAAACATGTCTTGCGTAACATAATACATTAAACTTAAACCTGCCTTTTCAACTCATTAACAATTAAGTTAACTAATATCATTTACTAACAAATATAACTACTTATTTTAATTTTATCATGAAATTTACAATTACTTTTGAAGAATCCCGCTAGATGGCGCTGCGTGTATCCCAAAACAATGCAGCGTGTCGCTTTTTCCCCCCACGAATGCAGCGGTTGTGCAAAATTCCCAACATCGAGGTGTTCGAAGATTCTTGGAAACCCGCATTTTAAACTCTGATTCCCTTTTTTCAGGAACCAAAATTGAAAAAGCTGTTGTATGCTTTCCGAGTCGAATAGTTCAGGTTTCTCGGGAAAGAGCGTTTCACTTTGACGTGTCGTTGGGCCAAGTTTCTGCTTTGCTTTTCCTGTTCTTTCAGCAATTCATTTAAGGGCACTGAGTCAAATTCGTTTCTGTGGTTAACGATTGATTCAACTGAATTATATTTATAATAAGAGAGTTACTCCGTCCATTCATTTTGAAAGATAGTTTAGCTAGTACGGAATGTCTTGTTAAATACATTAACTTGATAGATGTATTGTATTAAGGTTTAAGATTAAGTGCTGTTGACTCATTTTCTGTCAACCGCCTAATCAGTTATATAATCAACTTCTGGCCTGAAACACTGGTTATTTCAGTAAAATTATAGCCGTCCAGTTGATCACCGTCTTTTCATATTTACTTCGAGAATCCACTTAAAAGATTCTCCATGGAAATACATTCAGTTTTTCAGTTATACTTAAACGATAAGCTGAATTAGCCGTCGGAATATCGCAAACCGATTCAGGTTTGAAGCTAAAAAGCCTCTCTCTCTGGTTTACTGTTGAAAACCGTTTAGCACCGAGAATAGAGATTGGGGGTCCCCTTTGGGGCTGGTTTCCGGTAGTCAGTTGTTAAATGAAGAGAAACCGATGCCTCTTAGGCTTTTCCAAAAAGGCCATTCTTGACAATCTTTGTCGAGTTGAAGAAAAAGCGCAAGACTGTTCAAGTGTGAAATGAATCAGCCACCGACAGAGCCGCCATTGGTCAGTGCCAATCACACTGAACGTTTCAGAATGGCCGGAAGTTTCTCGCTGTATTTCTATTCTCCTGTTTTATTTTCTGACTGACATTTCCCTTCCCTTTCCCCTCGGCACATTAAAATAAACGTTAATTCTGTTAATTGTTATTCGTTGTAATCTTGACTGAACGTCGTGAATCTTGAACAAGAATCAGCAGAATTGATTAGATTGTTTCAAAGAAAAAATATGACGAATTCGATTTGATATTATCAGATGATTGCCAACGATCTTCTCTTATGGCTATTAGTGAAAAGGTGGCGATTATTGCACAGTCTGTTATCACACGTTAATGAGTCTCCACCCCCGTCCGCTTCTCTCTCTCTCTCTCTCTCTCTAACTCTGCAAAGATGGCTAATTTTCGCCAATCAGAAACACGCCACCGCCAGCGAAATTTGAATATGAAAAAAGAGCGAAAGGAAGATAAGCCCAGTAATCATGAAGGCAATCAGATAGGAAATAGACAGTTTGAAAATTAAGTAAAATTTCACATTAAGATAAATGCGTATTGTTAATACTGAATGTAATAGAATCAGAATTGCATTGAATTCAGTGTGAACCTTTGAACTTGACAGACTGGGATTCTTTTGAGATCCATTCTTAAGGATCGTCTTTCTTTTTGTTGTACTTTTCTAAAGTATAGCGTCATAAATTTTCTAAAAAGGTTGTCCCCGTGGTGAGGCTTCTATTCACCGGCCGCTGGGCTGTTGACACCGGGGCCCCCGGTCTAGCGAATGGGGCTTTTTAACCTCAATGACAAATTCCACGCCGCTTTGCTTTTTAGACTCCAGCGTTGGATTTTCTCTATCAAAAGGCAAATCCCATAACTCTCTTTGATTCGTTAGTTATAGTTAGCTAGTTAGCTAGTTATATAGTGTGTATTTCTAATTATAATTTGACTAAATTATCCAAAAGTAAATCGCTGTTTTTGTAATGTACAAATGACTATTTTGAAGAGCAGGAATTACGCAAGATTCCGTGGTGTGTGATTCTCCATAGTGGGCGTGTATGGAAAAATGTCTGGGGATCTATAAATCGTTTTTTTTCCTCTCAAATAAATGTGTATAATCCGCCGTCCTGCTCATATGTGGAGTCGTTTTTCCACACACGACAGGTGAAAAACGGGCGCGTGATTTGTGGCACTTGACATATTCACCGGTGATGGGACATGTTACAGCTGGGGCCCTTACTGTATGAAAAGAAAACCCTCGTCGCGCCATTTACGGCCATCAAAAAGGCACGGGGAATAGAGAGCCATAAGCCCGATGCAAAAACCAGGAGGTTATTCAGCCTGCCGAATTGTCGCTTTCAGTAGTCGGTTCAGCATGATAGGGAATCCGGAGATTCGCTGGTTTAAAATATCTGCAAGTTTTCCTGTCTGGAAGAGTTTTTGCTGGGGGAAACGTTGATCGCATATGGCGCCCAAGTTTTCAAAGGTATAACAGCCAAAAAAAATGCTGAATGTAGGACTGATAGTACTATATGCACTGGTAAATTTTCATTAACGCTGATTTTTTAGTTTTGCCAAAATAAAATTCTAAAGTTAGGAAGATCCATAATTCCGTACCATTCAATCCCTTTTTGTGTGCCCCAGCACTGTACCATCTATCTATCTGTCTGTCTGTCTGTCTTTCTATCTATCTATCTATCTATCTATCTATCTATCTATCTACCTATCTGTTTATTTGTTTATCTATCTATCTATCTATCTATCTATCTATCTATCTATCTATCTATCTATCTATCTATCTATCTATCTATCCTATCTGTCTATCTATATATCTACCTATCTACCTATCTGTTTATTTGTTTAACTATCTGTCTGTCTATCTATCTATCTATCTATGTATCTATCTATCTATCTATCTCGGCATATTAACCAGCAGTTAGCAACGGCTAACTGTATTCTATCTACTACTACTACTTTACTATCTACTATATATTATACTTACTATATACTATCTGTAACGGATAAGATTATACTTTTATAATAATCGAGTGAATCTTTTTCGTTTCTTTCCTTTCTCCACCTTTCCTTTAGTACGTAAATACGCGCCTAGGATGAGAACAGGTTTTAAGGTCTAGGCAAGGCCACAGGTCGACAGATATCAATGGTTGTTTTAAACAAATTCCGTCTATAGTTCGGTAGTTCGTTGTAAACTAATCGCAAAAAATATCGGCAAATAAATCGGTAAGACTTTTCAGTGGCACTCGCTTCGTTTAATTCTACACTGGAACACTATCTCCTATCTACTATTTCTATCTATACGTTTATAGCTGACTGTGCCATCTATCTATCCATTCTCCCATCCATCCACCCACCCATCCATCCATCCGTCCATCCATCGATCATCCAGCCTTTATCACAATCTAACTAATGAGTTACCTAATACTTCAATTATCTGTGCTACTAAAGCTGCAGCCGGAACCGATTTCGAGTGTTTCTGTCAAATCCCCTCGGCTATCAAAGCGTGCAGCAATGAGGGAAAAAAAAAAACAATAGAGACAAAAAGAGAAGCGCGTCAAGTGGTTAGCGTCGAGTCCGCCCGCTTGCCACGTGTCTCTCCAGCCCCGGGAGACTTTTAGCGAGACGGAGAGAGAAGCTCCCTCGATCGGTCGAAACACAACCAGCACACACGCACGCATATAACCAGGAGGCATACTTCAAATCCCAACCTATCCCAGCACGCCTTTTAAAATAAACGAGGTATCGATTTTATATTTATCTCTAGACATACATATTAGTATATCATAGCGGTATTGGCGCATTGTAATAGAAAATGGAATTATACATAAGTCGATAGCAGCGCATCCATGGGGTGTGTTGGGACAGGTTGGGGTTTGAACCGTACGTAACCAGAAGGCACCAACCATGAGGAGTATAAAAAGAGTCCGTAAGGAAACTCTGTAATAAGCAGTTGGAAGGGAACATAACAAGGCTATTAGAAGCCATATTGCGCCATTTAGCCTCTTGTGATGATGACATAATAGCCAGAAATATGTGGAAGCGGGAGGAAAGAACACGCGCTCTCTCGCTATCCGTATGTCTATAATATACGGCTGTAAAACTCTTGTGATTCTGAGTGATTCCCATTTGAGTCATCATGCCAGTAGCTTTTATATGAGCCCTTCAAATTAATTGAATGAAAATTTAGCGGTCGATACCACATTCAATATTACGTATGGATTTTTGTTCTGGATGAAGACTTTAAAATATGAAGATTTTAATCATGTTTAAGTTAATTGATATATTACTCGCATCAGGGTGACTCCTCTGAATGGTTGGGGCGTTTTACAAAGTGAATGGTAGATGAATAATATTCAGTTAATGCCGTTAAGTTTAATTCTATATGATTACATGTAGCTGAGTTGTTCGATACTACTACAGTTTTTGTAACTTGCATTTCACTGGCCATAATCCGTGACATTGGCGATTCTTGGCTGGTAGAGTACTGGTAATCGGTCGGTAACTGACCGGTAAAATGCCGATCAAATACCATGTTTTCAAGTAGCGACTTTGTCACTAAGGGATATAGGACTTACAAACACTATTAGATGAAAATTAATTAGTTAATGCCCGCGCTGTATAATTATACGCTTAGCTGAATTGTTCGATAATATCATACTTTTAAACAGTTGCAAGTTTATGCCAACCAAACCTTAATTTCTGTGTCATTGTTAACAACGATATTGCAATATTTAAATACATATCTCATGAATAAATACGTGGCTATTTCGTTTGTTTTTTAAGTATTTTTTTTTATTGGAAGGTGAAATTGAGCGTCAGGTGGGAAGCCGGGGCGAACGTGACCTTCTGAGCCTCTGTATGGCACCTTTAGTACCGGCTGCCGATCGTCATTTGTTCCACTCGGATTATAGGCCCCTCTGTTTCTATTATCCCAAAACAAAAGAAAGAGAAAGCTTCAACTAATAAACTAATCAACTAGCCTACTGACTGGCTAATCAACTAACTAACTAGCTAGTTAACCAACTAGCTAACTTAACTAACTGACTGACTGACTGACTAGGTAACAAACAAACTAAACAATTAAATTGCCAACCTAATTAACTAACCGACCAACCAACTAACTAACTAACTATCTAACTAACCAACTAACTAAATAAATGAACTGACGAACGAACGATTGACTAACTAATTAGATAGCAAACTACTAACTAACTAATTAAATTGCCAACCTAACCAACTAACCATCTAGCTAACTAACCAATAACTAAAACTAATCAGCTAGCTAACTACAACCTGACTAACTAGTTAGCTAACTGAATAACCAACTAACCAATTAACTACCTTAACTAACCAACTAATTAAATAACCAAATAAATAACTTACTAACTAGTTCACCAAATAACCATTTTAATTGATAACAAACTTAAACGCTATTACCTCTAATCAACGCTAAATCGTTCAAGATAACAAGTTACTTATGCAAACTTCACATTTAAAACGTAGCCTAAATTGCAATTATGAAACGACCCCGACTGGTTGCAGTGAATAGTAAATCTGCTATGGCTAACTCGTTTACTTTAAAATTTGATACGATAACTGATTAAATTAATCACCAGTCTAATTAAACATTATAGGCATACAACCGAAATTCCTATAGCCTTTAATTGAACTTAACTGAACTGTATTATAACAAAACTAGAATGACTATACCAGCTACTATAACTAGCAGGTTATAGGTGCAGCCACCCTCAGATTAGGGTAAAGTAGTGCTTACTGCTCCTATACTTTCAAAGATATAGCAACCCAAAAAAATCCGTAAGTATGTCTAGTCGTACTTGACGCATTCATCAAGTTTCGTCGAAATCGGTCTGTTAGTTTCGCCAAAATAAAATCGTAAAAAGTTGCGTTTTGGTCTAGACTGTTATACGAGGCAGAATTCTAGTCAACTATACTTTAAGCAACTAGAAGGACTACAAAAGCGACTGTAACTAGCAGGTTGGGTTTACGATGCCGTCGACTAGTGCAAGAAGCAGAAGAAAAGCTATGTGTCTGTGAAGAGGCGTGCTGTATATATATGTGATGGGCCAGGACACTAATTGATCTGTTGCAAAGTGCGCACGTTCCGCTGCGTCACCTGCTCTAATGACGGCCGCTGAACGGGGCGGGCGCTTTCTCGCCGGGATTTTGATTCACCGGTGGGTGTGTCGCGCACAACGGTGACGCAATTATGTCATTATTTTAATTAACAAATTTCAATTTCATTTTCTCTTTTTCTTCCATTCTTAATTATACGCTGTCTTTGAAAAATAGAATATATGAATTAATTACTGTAATTATCTTATTATTTAACTATATGAGTATTTCAAATTTGAATTGTTGTGTATCGATTACTATATAGCCATGTAGAATATGAAATTCCTGAAATAAATCCGAGGGTTCTTCTGATAGCAGAGGGCATAGATGATGACACAGTGCTGGAATGACGCAGGTTAAATTGGCGTTTTGCGGGCCATGATTGCCATTGTTGCATCACGCTGCTAACCTCTATCATTACGTGTATGTGTCTACATGTCAGCCAGCGGATCTGTGTGATCAGCTTTCCCTCCCTCAGTTCTGACCCCCGTCACAATGAAAAGCGCATTCTTTTCACCGCTTCTTATACATCAGGCCCTAGATGGGGAGAGAGAGAGAGAGAGGGGATAGCTAGAGAGTCATTCAACTTTTAAAATGAGTCATAGAGAGTCAAGTGATATATTGACTTACCATCAACTGAATTTGTTGAAGGAATTATTGAGTCTTTGAGAACTCGTTAGTCATTCAAAGATTGCGGGAGTCACTGTAAGTCGGCTGAGTCATCAAGTGGCACCTAAGTCAAGAGAGTCATTCAACTTCTGGAATGAGTCATCGAGAGTCAAGTGATATCGGATGAAAAAGTAGGGCCAATAAGTCATTCATTTGGTGTGTTAAGTGACATCTTAGTTTGTGAATAGTTTGAGTGATTCATTGAGTCATTCGAATCCTTGAGCATTGAGAATCTTGACTATGCTATCAGTGAAAACAGCTAGAGAGTCATTCAATTGTGTATGAATCATTGAGAGTCAAATGGTATAGGAATGAGACACTGACTTGATGTCAAGTTTTTGAGTCATTGTAAGTCATTTAAGTCCTTGTTTCTTGAGCAATTATACCTTTAGGTTAAAAGTAAGTGAGTCATTTGAGTCCTGAGCATTGAGGATTTTCGGAATGATCAATGGGGAGGTATTTAAAGCAGTTGAAAGTAATGAATCCCAGATTCTTTCACGGATATAGATGACTTCCAATCAGTTCAAAGTCCAATAAGCATTTGACAACATTGAAGAATCAATAAGTCATTGTGACTCGCCCAGTCCTTCATTGAGATTCACTTTAATTTTAGCTCGTGAATCATTAAGAATACTAAAAAGTTAATCTATCTAATTACTCTAAATAAAAGTAAAATCGATTAAAAATTTAAAATTAAAAACTATTGTAAAAATTCCCATTTGAGAAACTAAAATAGAAATCTCAATATTGTTAAACGCTCGTAAGAGGAGACTATATAGGCAAGGTACCAGACAAAGCTTGAACATTGTCTAGTCGTTGGCTAGTCGGAACCAGCTAGTAATAGGCAGCTAAAAGACGACCAAAGCCTGAACATTGCCTAGCCCCAACTTGTCTGTTTCATCTCAATATTGTTAAGAGGAGACTATAAGGCAAGGTACCAGACAAAGCCTGAACATTGTCTAGTCGTTGGCTAGTCAGAATCCAGCTAAGAGTAGGTAGCTAAAAGACGACCAACCGAAGGCTAGCTCTATCCCTTGTATGGATTTCTCGTATAAAGGGTTGCCAACCCCTTCCAGGTTTTCCACTAGGGGCCGGAAGGTAAAAAGGTGCGGCGGCAACAGTTGATTAAGGATCAAGTTTTGCGGAAAATAAGTCGTTTTCCTTCTGTCTCTGTAATTACTGCCATTCTAATGACTTCCTTACAGATGGCTCAACTTGATACAATTAAACGGCGACCACTTAAACACTCAGCCGAGCGGATAACAGTTTACCTCAAGATTCTTTCCGAGATTCTAAACGGCGGGATTCTTATCAATTTAGAAATTGGACTTCGATTCAATTAAAGTGATTGAGTCATTCGTTTAAAACTGGATTGGAAATTAAGCGGATTCTTGTTGAGATTCTAAGAAGATTCTCGTCAACGTGGCTGCAAAGGAATCAATGGGAATTTTCTCTGGTTATGATTCCTCCTTTATTTCATTATACTAGGAAGATTCTCGAAAGATTCTTAACAGCATGAATGGCAAATGAATCAATATGCGAGTCATTCCTAACAACATGAATTATCGATCTTAGAGAGAATAATTAAGATAACCAGATATTGAAAATTAAAATCAAGTTAAACTATTTAAGTTAATTTCAGCCATAAAAATAATTTTTCAAAGGAATTTTTCATGGGAAAAGATTCACAATGACTCATTCTGCGTCATTCTGTGAGTCAAGCTTTTCAATAAATTTTAACTAAAACTTTTAGTTAATTCACTTTAAGATGATGTTGAAACAGATAAATTATGGGAAGCTTTTCTACAATTTATTAATTTTTCTCTCTTTTTTTTGGTTCTCTCTGCGGTCGCCCATTGACCGGCTGTCGGCGCTGACCACCGCAGCGACCAAATCGGGGTTCGCAACCTTTTCACAAAAAATGTAAAAAATTTATTTTAATTAATTCATTTATTTTCTAAAACAAAATGTGTCAACAAGTTAATCCTTAATTTAATGTTTGTAACTGACTGGAAAGAAAAACAACAATAAAAACCAGAAAAGAATCCGAGAATCACGACAAAGATTCTTCGGTGTTTTCGTGCGCGGGTCAAAAGTGACGAGCTGAACCACCCAGGGTCGGCAAAAGAAAGAAAAACCCTCCAAATTGTTACGTGTACTCCACTAAATTAACTCAATTATGCTAATTCGTACGGAAAAACACCCGAGAGGTCAATTTTTCACTGGGTCTCACTCATTTCCACTCATTTCCACTCAGTTCCACTACGTTCCACCAAATTCCACCGGCTCTATTAACTAATGAATCAAAATCAATGGAAAAATGAACAGCGCTGTTCCATCAATTTTTCACCGGGCCCCATTCATTTCCGCTCAGTTCCACTAAGTTCCACTCGATTCCACCAAATTCCACCCGCTCTTAATAACTAAAGTTTAAGCAATAGCTAAATGAAGAAGTTCCAGCGCTGTTCCACTAGTTTGAATTCGGCCTTTCCGTCAGTGTAAAGCGTCTACGTTATATCTGTGATTGAGTTCCATTCAAGTTCCACTTTCCATTCCATGTTCCTTGGGTTACACATCAAAATCCACGATCGCTGCAGCGGTAGTTCCACTAGCAAACTGTGGTTTCCACTTTTCGCCTATAGTAGGACCAGATATTGCTCCACCTGTGAATTCATGCTTCACTTAACGAAGCCATATTCCACCAAGTTCCACGTAAAAGAAAATCTGAGGAATACTTTTCCAATTCCACCAAAGAGGAGAGATTCCACTCCAGTTCCACGATACGCTAGTGTTTTTGCTGTTTTGCATGTATTCAACTTTACTCCACCTGGAGATTCCACCAAATTCCACCAAGTTCCACAAAAAGGTGGTTTGTCTTCTAATGGATTATATGACTTGATTTTCTTTCAGTTCCACCGGCAAGATGGAATTCCACCTCAATTCCACTTTATCTTCATTGTTCCATGTGTGTTCCATTTGATTCCACCGGACTTTAAACCAAATTCCACCAAGTTCCACACAAGTACGATTCCAACCTGCCTACGCTGGCGGCCATGCCCGGCGGGGTTGTAACGTTTGGCAACTGGGGAAGAATCGTGAAAGCGCGCGGTTGACTCCAAAGAACCTTCAGTCTCGCGCCGGCTCTCGAGGGAGCAGCTTGTCCCGCGTTGTCTGAGCCTCCCCTCCGTGTGTGGATTATTCAGCTGTTTTGCTGTACTTTTTGGCTAGTGCGCTTATAGGATTGATGGTTACCATGGCAACGAGTCAATTAATCGTGTCGTTACTGTTTGTGGCCGGCGTATTGCACATCGCCCGAGCGGCTCCGCAAGAACTTGGCTCACCCATACGCATCGCTCAGTGTCGGGCGCAGTGTCTTCAGAAGGTAAACAATCAGCCCGGGATTTTCTATCTCTATTATACTGTCGCACCTACGACTCTGAGGTTGATTAAGATAATAATGTACGATGATTAAGATGTAATACACAAAACGTGTATATACCGTGCCGTGGTTGAAATGCATCCCCTTTGTTTTGTGCCTCTCTCACGCTGCGTGTAAGCTGAATAGTCTACTGGTATAGGGCCCAAGACAGGGAAATTAGGCCCGTCATTATCTCGGCTCGGCAGCAGCTCTGCCAACAGAATCCGGGCAAGGGCGCCTTTTGTCACAAGCCCGGGATACAGTCTACAGCAATAAGGCTCTTGCTAGGGAAGAGTCGATTGCTTATTACTCCGAAACTTTCAAAGATGTAGCTACCCAAAAATTACTGGGTGTAAGCCTAGTAGTACCCAAAGTACACTTACAGTTTTGCGGGAAATGGTCTGTTAGTTTAGCCAAAATAAATTCTTGAAAAAGTTTGAAATTGCAGTAACTGTACCCGAGAAAACGGCTACCGGGGTATAGCCGAGAATACGACTGGATGATTGAGACTTAAAAATGGCGGCTTAAAAAGCCAGAGGAATCATTAAAAGGGAAGATGATGCGCAGGGAATGGTGCAGTAATCTGCTTGTGGGAGAGAGAAATACAGCTTCATCTCTCAACTAGCACTTAATCCCTACGAGAGGAATGATTTTTATACTGTTGGTCCACTGAGATTCTTTTCTTGATGTCGAGAGAAGAGGAGAGTCCCCCCCCATTTGGCCGCTTCGGGGCTGTTGGGATAAGAGAGATTATATGTAATTTTGGTGGCCCTTGCTCTAGAGGCACTCTAATGCTCTTTCTTGAGGCTCGACTCGTCGTATCTCGCTGTGTCTCCTACAACCCAAAAGAATCGCCGTGATCCCGTCTCTCTCTCTCTCTCTCTCTTTCAAGAAAGGTCACTTGATAACGACTTTAATAGCGAGGCGGGCAAAACAATGAGAAAGTTGCGTTGCCGTGTTGCTAGTCCAGCGGCCATATTGCTACCGCGCGGTAACCCTGGTCGCGTAACTAATTCACTGGTAATAAGAGGCGACTGGTAAATAGCCGTACATCCCTAATGACCGGTCTTTGTTTGGCCTGCTTCTTTTCCTATATCATCTTACCAAAACAATCCCACGCGGAGCCTTCCCAGCAAAAGGAGATCCCCCAAGGTCCTTTACTGAGCATATCGCAATCCTACTTTGCGTAAATCTGGATCTCCATAAGTGTTTCTAAAAAAAATTGCGATAGAAACAAGTAGAATCCCATTTAGACACTTTCCCTCAAATGATCCCTGATATCGCAAAGTAAAATCGCAATCAGACAATCCTCTCTTAAGACATATGACCCATCGAATCCTCCCTAAAAATCCTTTAAAGGTTCTCCAGATCCCTTTTGCAACGACATAAGATCCCCGCTGACCAACTTCCCAACTGTTGCGAGGTAGTTTGTTCAATTCGTCACAGGGCTATTGCAATTTGCTGGGTGTGATAGATGAGAGAGAGGAAATGAAAATTTGTACAGTCAGAAGTATAGCCGGGCCGCTGAAACAGACTATTTGGTAATGCGGCGTGAAGAGATTTCGTCATGGTGTCGTCCGGTTGGGGTGATTATTAGAGCCGTTTCTCCATTGTAACATGTCGGGGAGACACACATGTTATCATCAGCCGGCTTTCTGCTGTTACGACCGTGTCCTCCCTATCGCCAAATGAATCGAGCCTTTAAGAGCGTTTTTTATATTTCTGACTTGTTAAGATCTAATTTTGCCTGCGATCAAATTATACGTCACGCAAACAGTGCTAACCCGTATTATTTGATGTGTATTTTGCAGTTCGTCAAAAACGACCGACACGAGAGCCTTTGTCAGCAGGATCCCGATTGCTTCACGGTAGGTCAACTTGAGTAAAATATATAATCGTTTTTTTTTTACTTTTAGAATTTTATTTTGGCAAAAGTAACAATCTGATTTTAATGAAACTTGATTACTATTTAAACTACTACCAGTTATACACTCGATAATTTTTTGGCTGTTGTATCTCTGAAAACTTGGGTGCCGTAAGCGATCAACTTTTCCGCAGCAAGAAACCCCTTTTTATTGCTCTAGACTGTACAGTAGCAGTAGCTCGTCATGATGGTGCGTGTGTGTGTTTCTTGCCAGAAATCTGGCTGGATGAGTGTTTAGACACGTAACAATAGACGTAATCCCGATGCTGCTTCAACACAATACTCCTTAACGACGCATTGTCGTTGAGAGATTCTTGAGAGAATCCTTGACGATACAAGAATCCCTTCTCGAGAGCAGCAGGGCTTTACGGATATAAATTACCTATTCAGAGCTTCTCCTTCTTATTTGATTCCCTTTGTTTCTTGTTTCATCTTATAATTGATGTCAAAACCCCCCGGTGGGAAGGAAATTCTTCCACGCTTTGGCACTCGCCTTGTATGTGTGTGTGTCATAAAGCTGATATTTCTCTACTCTCCAGTGTGAAATGACTTAAAGAACCTTTTGACTGAGAAGCTTGCAAACTGCGAAAAACACACACACCCTGTCGTAAATTTTGATTCCACCATAAACTCGTTTACGAACCAAATTTTATTTTCGTCTGTGAATAACTGTTTTGTTTTTTTCTTGAAAAATAGTGTTGGGAGAACTGTGGACTTCTTCAAGATAATCCGACCCGATGGATCCGGATTTGCAACCAGCCTTCAGTTTGTGTAAGTTTCATCTTATATGACTTGGCCCGCAGAGCAAAGTTCTCGGACGCGGCTTTAAAAGTTGTCATATATGCGCTAATTGGCAAGTCTGCACACACGTCGAGAGAGACATAGCAATTTCAAAGTTTCAGCTCAACCCTGTAACCTTTTACATCTCATTTAAGCAAAGTTTCATGAGAGTTTCGTGTGCCAATTAGGTGTATAGGGCTGCTAATTTGAATGCTACCTGCGGCTCTTGCTCGCAACTGCCAGCGAGATTCAACCGGCGCTGTGCTGTTTGCGGCCCGGCGTAATGACTTTGGTTATAAGAGAGAGTATACCATCCTTCCCTTGCTTTAATTAATGAGACACACTAATTAGCACATCTTTCCCGAGGTCTGTGCGGACTTAATGAATTGATTATTATTCACTGCTGTGCATGGGAGTTTTGAACAGTATCCACTAATGGGAAACTTACCAGAATGTTTGTGTTTGTGTTTAGTTCCCGGGATGTATGCAAGCTTGCCAATTCTTCCAGAATGGCCAACTTTTGCAGAAGGACCCCGTGATGCCAAGTTCAGCCGAGCCCACGGTGAAATTGACGGGTACCCTGGCGACATGGCCGCGGCCTTCGATCGCTTCCAAGCGCGATCGGCAGCGCCTCGTCTACGCCGTCATCCAGAAACAACCGAGCGGACGTTGGCGTCAAATTATTCAGGTAAAATGGATAGGAAAAACTCGAGAAAATGGAAGGACAAAAAAAGACAATCCAATGCCTTCCGCTGTAGAAGATAAACACCTGCCACATCACATTGGCGTCTGTATCAAGGGAAGCGGCGAAAAACGAAAAGAGTTGTCGTCGATAGAGATAGCTCATGGCGTAGCAGCAGGACAAAGCACTTAAACAGTATCGCGGCGAAAGGGTTCGTGACTATCGGCACGCTAAATTAACCAGTCAAACCTTTTTTCCCCTCCTTTTTATCAATCTATTTCGTTTCTCGGCCCTTTGAGGTGAAAATTCTCTATCGCCACGACAATAAATTGTTGTGTCGACATGTCAATCCAAGGAACATCCCTTACGAAGTACTGAATCGCGTATAGTTAAATCCATTTCCCATTGATGCTACGTCATGGTTTATCTGAACCTTTAGGGTTTTCTATATACATTGAAGTTTTCTGGTTTTTCTGTCTTTTATCCCGTGAATCAGTGTTGAAGAACGCTTACTTGGAAACCTTTTTCCGAGAATGTGTGTTCAGGCGAGAAGCCCAAGGTCACGAGGTGTTAAAAACGTCACATTCAGACGAGAAGTTTGTCCTTAGGAAATCGAGAAAGGTGAAAAATAAGAGTGTGTGTATGTCTAGAGTGAGAGTGGCAGAGAGAGAAGCGTCAGGAAAAACATTAGCATCGAAGGGCAACCCTTCTGCGTCTCCCTCTCGCCGGGTGTATATCAATTTGTTGCCTGGCAACTTATATCCCGCACCCTGTTGATAGATAAAGGACGGGGGAAAAAAGACCATTAACCAACTTGATCCCGGTCTATCAAGCTCCTTCACCAATGTGGACGAAGATATATAAGAAAAAAGGAAAGTGATGAAAACGAGAGAGAAGATTGCCTTCGATTGTGTCTTTTCTTCTAGCAGTCCAAAAGGAAGGAAAAAAAGACCATCTTAATAAGTTCCTTTGGTGTCGTCGCTGAAGAGGAACAAAAGCAGCCTTTGCCTCCTCAGCTACCAAATTCGCACAGCGTATATAAGAAGACTTTGGCTTCCCAGAAAAGGAACTGAAAATGCGAGTGTTGACAAAGGTCTCTCATTGTTTCGCACGTCGTCCTTTGTTTCGCTTTAATTTGCAGGAGAACGGCAAGAATCTCACGAAGTCTGGAAAAGTAGAATTCAAGAGGTTTGGCGTGGTTATATAGTAACTGATAAAACCGATTAAAAGTTCGTAATATTTGACTTTGTCAATTCATCTGTTGCCATCCAATTACGACCTGTAAATGTACGACATAATGGAAGTTGGGTAGAGGACTTTTCTGCGAAAAATTGTCAAGTGTTTTCACAGCCAGATCAATACGACAAGAACGGGTCATGCGAAAACGATTTGGGAGTTTTATTCAAACTTCCAAGAAGGAGATAAAAAGAACCAGGTCCCGTTTTAATCCGTCCTGAAAAGTGAGCATAAAAGATCTATCGCGTCTCTATACACCGAATTCACGTTGTAAATAGAGGACCTTCTTCCAAGAAGCTGTATAGGTTTGTCAAAGAACCTCATTGTTCCCGCATCTTGGATTCAAACCGGTTCTTACACAGAAATAGCGTCGTATTACTTACATAAAGCTTTGGAAATTGCGTGTGCACGAGTTTAGAGCCGAAAAAAGGGTTCCGAGTGGCGGAGAATCGTATTAATTAGCAACGTTTAGGATTTTATTTTGGCGAAACTAACGAACCGATTTGAATGAAACTTAAAGAGTTCATTAACTCGAACTAGTTCTACAAGCTGCATTTTTTGGGTGGTTTTATCTTCGAAACTGTAGGAGCAGTAAGCAATCAACTTTTCCCCGACAAGAGCTGTAAGTCAGGGTATTCGTCATGTTGGGAACGAGACTAACTATTTCAGAGAATTCAGAATAAGATTCGACAGAGGACCTCATTTTTTAAAAAGACTTTCCAGATGGTAAGAGCAAAGTCTAATTGAAATGAGGCAACGTACCAAGATGGCTCTTGCCTTAGAGGTCCTCAGTGCTCAACGGATTAAGCGTGAGGACTCTTAAGGTCCCTTGGAAAGGAAGCAGGGCAAAAGAGATTGGCATTGCTGCTTTGCAGTGTGCAAGATAAAGGAGGCGATCTTTACTTAGAATGGATAGAACCTTGACAGAGGGACGTGATTAATCAAATTAGTATTCAAGCGGGGATGAGTAACTCATTCATTATGAGAAGATAGCTTCCATGTTCTAAAAATGAAGCCAGGGACCGAGAGACCTTCGCAGTTACTAAACCCGACAGGTTGCACGTGTTTAAAACCATCCCTAAAAAGGTCCAAAATCCACCAGCCTAGAAACCGATATATCGGGTAATATGTTTCCAGTGGCTCACGCGGTTTGTGTATCTGCATTATCAAGGAGGAAGACGCATTATAAGACCGTCACACGGTGTGTAAAAAGGACAGGGAAAAAGTCGATGTTTTGGAGTGATTATGCTGTAAGCTGCTGTTAGTGGCGGCCGTGTTTTTGCAGCGGTCTGTTTGAGTGAGCGCGTTTGAAGAGGAGATGCGAGAGCCAGATTTGCGGCTAAATAATCCATCCTAGTCAGTGTCAGAGTCTCGCATGAGCGGACCAGGTATTTGCCCTGACAGGCGACATGTCTAATGCGTTACGACCGCATGACACTCTGTCACATCCACACGGTACGCCAACCTATTCCTAATGCATCTTACATGACCCATCGTTCGGAAATCTTCCAAACTTGCAGCCGCGAAAAGCGCTCTTTCCCCGACGTTCCACGCATTGAATCTCGTATGGGTTCCTGGTCGTTCGGATGACGGTCGTGGAAATGCAAGTCGACAACTGAAAGATTGATTGATTGATTTCGAGTTAACCGCCGTTTTGAACGACTCGAAACTCATGAGTTCAACGTCGTCGAAGTTTTAAATACACGTGCACATCCTTTAATGGAATTTCTTTTTACTCCGAGACACTTTGTCATGGAAGACATACTTCTATTGTACTTAACACGGACCTTTACTGTCAGCTTGGGAGATGCATAATCAGTTGAGATGTTTGCGTAACCAACCGGATTAGAGCGCTCAACAAGATAAGGGATAAAGTCATCTGCGGATGTTTTGCTTTCCAATGTAGTCCGTGCTTGACAGTGACTTTATTTTAATGTAATTTTTTTCGCGGTGCATGGCGTTTGATGTTGGCGCCGTTATTGGTTTTTTATTCAGTTTGTTTAGTTTTAGTTTTTTCCCTTACATTTTTGTAAATTTTTGCCTTTGGCTTTTAATAGACTGCCGAAGAACGCTGTTTCTTGCCAACGGGCGAAACACCGAGCTCCGTCTCAGGAAGTTTACGTGTCCTCGTCGTTTCAAGCGAAGGGCTGGTCGCCCTCTACCGCCCGGAATACGAAGACTCCGACGCCAGTTTGGTCGAATCCATCCCCGAATCCGATGCAGTAATCGAAACTTCCGCGGCTTCGTCGGTCGAGGCCCCTAGCGAGGTGCCCATCGATTCCAAACTGCCGATATCCCCCCAATGGAAGCTGCGTGAAGTATCGCTGATCCACCAAAAGGTGCTGGTCATTGCCGAGGTAGCCTGGCCCAGTCAAAAATCACCGGACGGTAAAGCTGCTGACTACCTCGTGACTTGGGAAGTCGACGGTGGAGGACTGAAAGGTCACCTGTACACGGATTCTACTTCGGTGACCCTGTCCCTGTGGCCAGAGACAGTCTACCATATCCAGGTGGAGCTGGTAACGGGAGCCGATTCAGTTCAGCTCCGCAGTACTCCTCTGACGATCGACACTCACAAGGCTCCTGTTGTCACCGGCGATGAACTGATTCTCCCTGCGTCTCCCTTAGTCAACTGGGCGGCCGCTTCGTCCGGTAGTAATGGCGGACGCCGCTTAGAAGCCACCGTAGGAGTCGGAGCCGCCGCAGGTATCTCCCTGTGTCTCCTGGTGCTAGCTACGGCCATCGGGATCCGGAGACACCGGCAGGCTCTTTTGCGACGCAGCGTCGAGTCCGGCTTCTCAAGTGTCGAGGATTTGACCGGTAAGAGTGCGGAGCTGGTGAAAAGTGCACCGCGTACCGTGAAACCTGAGATCTACTGTTCTGTCCACACGTGCTGGACCTCCCAGCTTCAAGCACCCAATAATCCCTTATAATTTCCATCTCGTCTTACAATTTTTTCCCCATCAACATCAACAACAGCACACGCAAAAATGCAGACGAGATTTAAACCCCATACTAGTTCCTGACCGAGAACAAAATTTCTATTCTCTTCAACCAATTTTTCTTCTGTTTGTAAGACAACAGAAATCGTCAGATTGTGTGTACATACAAATCCCAGAGACGCTTTGTACATTCAAACTTGTGTTTTTCCAGGATAACAAAAGATTGTTTTATTTGAAAATTATAAAAATAAAAGATTGTTACTGACTTTGTTCCCCTCTCCCTCTGCGTGTGTCTCTCTTTGTGTGTGTGCTTGCACCAAGAGTATAATTTATTCGACCAGTCAAAAAGTGAAACAACTGTGTTCCTCGCCGCAGGGCACATTGTATGTGTGTGTGTGTGTGTGTGTGTGTCTGTTGTTTTTTTGTACAATGAGTGAATCACGTGTAAATATATCGCGTTTTTCTCTAAACCCGAATACAAATATTTTAACTAGCACACCTGTTGGATCCGTCTCGTGAGTCTTGAAACTTCATCTCAAGAATCTGAAAAACAGTTTTTCAAACATCTCGGACCCTTCTATGTCTACAAGGCTTCCGTGTATATTGACATAAAAGCGGCCCACCTTTACAATTGGTGCCCATGGAGCTTTAAAAAGCAACCGTGCATCTGAACTTTCAGTCTGTCTACAGGGTCCGCTAGTCGAAAGATTCTTTGAGATTCACAGAAATCACACATAAGCCTAATGTTAGTCTTATTCGTCCGTAAGATGAGGCTAGTTCAGTCTGTTGACTTCTGGAAGAATCTGGTCGTGAATCTTGACCCTGTTTAGTTTGTTTATGTGATTCAGATTTGCATATTTGCAATAGCCGCCAACCTGACTGGGTTGTTACACAGCTCAAGTCGTAAAACGCCACAAGACGACATCGACATTTCTTCACTGTCGTAAACTTTCGACATGCAATTTGTACATTCGCAAGATTCTTGAACCGAGAGGGGCGTTCTGGTGAATGCAACTTGCAAAGAGGTTTCGAACCCTCTCTTTCTGTCTCAGAAATGCGGGTTGGGGAGTATTTCAATTACACGGATGTAGGGCAATTTGAATGCCACTCGTTAGAAGAGCGTCTAATTACTGCAGATTTACGGCGGAAGCTGTCGTACCGAGGCCAAAGATTCCCCGGTGACGCGGGATTCTTTTGGCAGAGTCCCTATTGAAAGCAATACAGAAGCAAAAGGATTAATGAAACGTTGGCGCCCTTTCCACGTGGGGGGTCTGCCCAGCTTGAAACGACAGTCGTCAAATTCTCTGTCCCCCAAATGCATTCCCCATAAGGGGTTCGCTACCTTGGCAAATTCAGATACCAGCAATCTTATAATAGTCAAGTAATTGTTAACTCCCTAGTGTTTTCACACAGTCTGAACGAGCCTTAAGAACCTCTCAGTAAATTTTCTAAGGATATCGATGTTTTCACATTTAACCATCGCGACAATAACGATTCTTAGCATGAATCCTTAAGATTCCTCTCATGGCGTGTTCTCGAAACTAGGCATCACTGCAAAATGCTCAGTCGTTTCAGTCTGAATGATTCTCCTCCTCTAGATCCTTTCAGTCAGTTATTATAATTTGTATTTATTTCTATTTTCATATTTCTATCTATTTATTTTATATATTAGTTTCTTTAATTTTTAATGTTTGTTTTTAATTCAGAGGTAATTAGATTTACTTTTGAAATATCATTATACCACTTTAATGTTAATTTCGCAGGATATTTTGAATGTGATATTAAAAGTCGACGCTGGGGAAACTTTCTTTTAGTGGAAAGGAAAATAACGACTGGATTGTGAAGAATGCGAGAATTGTAAAAGCAGCGTGATTTCCTTCCACGTCCGGAAATTCTTAGTAGAACTATTGCGAAGCCCCCCTGCCACGGAGGGGGTTAAGCAAGCAGAATTCTTGTTTTGGGGGGTCTCTGCAAAATCCGACCGTTGAATTATTATATATATAAAAATATATACGCATTTTCCGTGTAATTTTAGTGCAAAATCACATAGTATATTTCGACCTATTATATGCTAATCTTAGATTGTAAATAATATATTAACAAAGTTATTAGGACGAGAAGAATTAAATTACTTAACTGTACTAAGCGAAATGTGAAAAAAGAGATTGAAAAATTGAAAACAATGATAAACTATTTTTCTCAGCTTGGTTTTGCGGTTTGGAGGACCACCCGAGTGTTTGTGAGAAAAGAAAATATAACTGAACCCCGCGTAATTGTATTGTACAGTTTTTGACTAATTCTAGTTTTAATTACTAAGAAGCTGCGTGTATCGGGCGAGTAACGGTTTCTATTCATTTCCCGGTTGCGTACTATATCAGATCCCAAACGGCCCCAGAACCCCATTAATAACTGACCATATCTATCTACCTATCCGTCTATCTATCTATTTACCTACATACTTATCTACTTATCTATCTACCTACCCATCTACCTATCTATCTGTCTGTCTATTTGTCTGTCTGTCTATCTACCTGTTTATCTATCTATCTGCTTATCTATCCATCTGTCCATCTATCCATCTATCTATTTATCTACTTATCTATGTGTCTATCTATTTATCTCCCTGTCTATCTGTCTATCTATTTATCTACCTATCTATGTGTCTATCTATTTATCTGTTTGTCTGTGTATCTATCTATCTATCTGTCTGCCTATCTATCTGTCTATCTATTTATCTACCTATCTATGTGTCTATCTATTTATCTACCTTTCTATGTGTCTATCTATTTATCTGTGTATCTATCTATCTATCTATCTTTCTTTCTAAAAGTCTAAGTGTACCTATCTGTGTGCCTATGCCAGTTGAGTTCTGGAGCCGGTTGGGATTTAACAGTCATGCTTCCCGGTTTAGCAACTTCTTATTTTTATCTCTTCCATCTTATTTTCCCTTTAAAAAATGTTCCAAGGAAATAAAAAAAGGTTTTATTTTTTATGGGCTTTTAAAACCAATAGATAAATTGATTGATTGATGGGTCTGTTGATTACTGACTGATTGGCCAACAGAAAAGAAGATAAAAGGAAAATACTCGAAGCTGACTGCTGTTATCAAGTCGTAAAAGATGTCGGTCCCATTTGCCCTTTATGGCGTCTGTCCCGTTCTTCTTCTTTTTCATTTATTATTCTTTTATGGCGAATTTTCAAGCTAGTGACTCATTTTGAGTCATTGTGAATCTTGGGAATCATTCGTGCTGGTTTCTTTTCTATTATTTTTATGGCGAATGTCAAGCCTATGAGTCATTTTGAGTCATTTCTGAATCTTGGGAATCACTCGTATCAGATTGGAGTTTCTATTTTAGTTGACACGGTTTTGTGTCGAGAGGGAAAGAGACTTTTAAATATTTTGCAAATCATTGATGATAATCTGGACGCGGGGGCGACAGTCCGCGAAAGGGATCCCTTTAACCCTTTCCCAACCAATTTTATCGATAGCTTGGATCTTCTCTGGGTTCGCTACTTCAAAACATAAAGGCCAGAATCCCTTGAGAATTGGCCACGAATCTTGATAAGAATCTCAGACTGTTTAAGAGTTATGAAGGACTTGCAGGTTCATTGGATCTTTGGGGTGCTAAGCAGATCCAAGATTTTCGGATTGACTCAATTCTAGAATGAAGGAATCTTTCTATGAATCCCTTAGAATTACATTCCTGTGAGCTTTTTATATCCCGCTGTTGATAGCCGTGTAAATATCAGTTTAATATAGTTCGTGAGTCTCTGTAACTTCTATCGAATATCAATTAATTAAACTTGCGCTTAATTATCCACAAACCGTTATTAGTTACCTGAAAGTCACTTTTAGATGATTAAATATCATTCCAGTTGAATCATACAGAATCTGTTGAGAATAGTTCTCACATTTGTAAGAATCATCGAATGAATCATTTGAGTCTCCTTGCAAGCTACTGCCGTTCCAATATGACTCTCTCGTGAATCTTTAGTGAATCTTTCTAGTGAGTCATAACCATAACTCTTTTGAGAGTCATCACAAATTTTCTCGACAGTAACAAAGATCGGCTGAGAGCAGTGAGGGGTTCGTAAATCTGAACATTCTCAAACACTTCAGCCAAAATCTCATAAAAATCCAAGGGAAAAATCCCAAAAAATTTCCGAAAATCAGCAAAAAAAACACCCCAAAAAATTCTTTTGAAAATCTTTGAAAATCCCACAAAAAATTCCCAAGAAATTTTGTAGATTTGCCAACTGGAACACGTTTTCGTGGACTTGCGAACCCCTGGTAGAGCAGGGAGGCAATAATAAACCGTGGCTAGTGTCACTCGCCTTCAACCCTTTTTCCTGCGCTCGGAAAAGTTTTCCCTCGGTGAGTTTGTGTGGCACGCGGTATTAAATTGTCCTTGTTGTCCTTGTCCCTGAGACTTTTTCCTCAGATGCCAACTGCAGATACACCCTTTTGCATTTCTCATATATGGACAAGGACAACAACCCAAAACGCAATTAAAACTTACTCGAATTCTTCTGGTTGTTTCCCCAAATTTAAACTTGATATTTATCACTTCAGTTGTATTAACATCAGGTTTATGTTCATTACTTAGCTATATCGATACTTAACCTGGATCGATTCATCACCTTAAAACTTAATCGGATTCCTGTGGATTTTTCGTCCCATATTTGACCATTTCAATTAATTTTTGTCAAATTAAGATAATTTACGTTTTTTAACGTAACGTCATTGGATTAATGAATAAATACGAATGCTCCCCGTACTGACATTGACCAGCTCCTTGGGGGGAAGCTTTTGATTAACTATCGATACTTTGAATGTGTCGATTATTTAATTAGTCTTTGAAAACTGCAGATGACAATGAAATACTTGGTTTCTTTTATAGACTGACGACAATAGGGGAATTTCTCGGTTATTTTTATCTCCGGGAGATTGACGATGACGTTGAAAAGGTAAGAACGAAACAGAGGAAGGAGGGAAAAAAGTGGCGAGTGAAATAGATGTGCCATTAGTAGGTTTATCAAGGGTCTCGATCACTTTTTCACCCGGGCTAAACATGGCGCCCATCTCTCCTCTCCTCTATCTTCTGCCCCCGAGAAAAGCCATCTATCAAGATTCTAAATTATTGTCGCAGCCACTATTCATTACAATAATAATTCATCTTCATCGCCTTTCCCGCGAGTATATCTTTAAGACTTTTATTTCACCGTATAACCTTCACCGGTTGACTTTAATATTAACCGCATTATATAGTATCATTAGATCATTATCTATCAAACGACATACGCTAGCCGGTTAGGAGTAACCTAAGTTTATACGTAACTTAATTATAGTTAAACCTGCCGATTAGGAGAAGTACACGCAAGAAATAATTAGTTTCAGCGGATAATGCTAATAAGGTTGTTGCTCCGACACGGTAGATTACACTGTCGTTGAGTACGTGTGTGTGTCTGTGTGTGAGGGCAGCCCCACAGCCAAAGTGTTCCCAAATGAACTAACACATGTTGGTTACTAATTTGCAGCGCAGACGAGCACATCAGTGACTATTTCCGCTTCAACTCTCGGTGTGCCACGAAAGGGCAAATACCATTTGTTTCCTCAAGTCGCACATTTCCTTGTGTTACTCGTTTCTCAAGGCTAAAATATTTTTTCACAATAGTTTTTAAAAGTTTACTACTTATAGCTCCAACAGTTTTGAAGATAAAAAAGCCCAAAAAATACTGAATATAGAATTCAGAGTACTTAATAGCCTCGTGAAGTTTCAATGAAATCGATTGGTTAGTTTTGCCAAAACAAAATCCGAAAGGTTGAGCAATATCAGTAATTTCCCTCCGTTCAGAACCCCTTTCAGACTGTACGAGTGAGTAACGTACTTATGTGGGTTTTGAATGTCGTGCACATTTGTTCGATGGAACCTCTTTCCTGTGTGCATGTAAGGGGAGTGGAAGAGGAAAGGCTTCCTCATTATAAGGTCTTTTTCTGCGAGCCCGGAGGTCACACGTCGGGTCAAAGGTCAAGCAAACAGGAACAGATGCCCCCATCTTTTTCTCTCTCCTGTCTGTTGTCTGGCAAATCCAGAAAACAGACGCACAACTGGCCATAACATGTCCTCCCATAATTCTTATTTTTTTAAAAATATTATTTCTCTATTATTTTATCCATTCATTTATTTTTTTTATTTTGTTCAGAGTAAGTTAGATTTACTTCTTAATTAAGGTGTCTTACGAAGTACTGAATTACTACTTCCGTGAAACAAAGATCGGACAGATAAAGGATAGATAGGTTCACATATAGATAGACTGATAGAAACATAGATACATAGATACGTAGACAGATAGATAGATATAGATAGATACATAGATAGATAGATAGATAGATAGATAGACAGACAGATAGACAGATAGATAGAGAGAGGGAGAGAGAGAGATAGGTAGGTAGGTAGGTAGATAGATAGACAGGCAGTTAGATGATACAGAGAGGTAGATAGGAAGGTAGATAAACAGATAGCTAGGCACGGATAGCGACACTAAATGTAATACATTTACTAATTACTTTAACTTTAATATTACAATTAAAATATATCCGATTCGTAAACTGTCCCTACCAGCCAGTGTCAACAAGACGTTGACGTGCTGGTCCTCAACTACAGTCAACAACCACATTCAGTAGTTATCAGTAGATAATCCAACAGCGACCAAGAATAAATAAACCGCTATATTATACAATGCAGTCTTGATGAATGCGTCGAAAAAATATATTATAATCGATTGAGACGTAAAAGAAACAAGATGGATGTTCTACCTGACGTCATTCTTGAAAATATGGCGTCATTTAGCCCTCGGGGAGGTGGCTCTCTCCGCACTCTTGCTTCTAATGGAACACACATACGCTCAATAAATCAAATTACATCAAGCTAATTTTTTTCCAACAAATGAATGATTCCTTTTTTAACATTCCAATTGTATGTACTATTAATTATATTTACATTCGAATTTTGTTTGATGTATTATAGTTTTATTGATTGATTCATTACTAGGTTCTTTTGGTTTCACTGTAATCTTAAAATGAGTCATGATGTCTATATATGCAACGACATAAAAGTATTTATATCCGGATCACAAATCAAATACAAAATTAATTAAATTACATTAATTGGATAATTACCGGACATGCGGTTAACTATGGTATGTAAAGAGTCGGACACGACCACAGTGGTGCAATTGCAAAGCAAATAAATAAAATGAAAAGGAAGAATACTAGAAGACGTGAAAGGAATGTTAAAACTTCGGTGGTTTCATGTTAATCCGGCACGGTTATTCAGCGGTGCACACGACCGCATTGAAATTTCCCAACCCATAGGCCTACCGAGACTTCTCCGTCAGCACAGGCCCAGAAAAAGAAACACTAGAAGAGGGGGAAAGGCAGAGGGGAAAATCAGTAGCTGGCCATCTTATATGGGCCGCATAATCAATAATCCTCCGTGTCCTTTTGTGTGTGCCACACCAAGCTTTGCAACCAGTGGAATGTTTTCTCAAAAGTCGACCCCCTTGACAGGCCAGGGGTTCGCAAGTCCACGGAAATGTGTTTCGGGATTATTTTTGAAATTTTTGAGAGAATTTTTTCAGATTTATAGAAATTATGAAGGATTTTCGGGATTTTTTTTTGAATTTTTCTGAGAGTTTTTGAAATTTTTGAAGGATTTTTCCTCCATATTTTCATGAAATTTTGGCTAAAGTTCTTCCAAAGATTTTCAGAGTTGCGAACCCTTCGTCAACAGGGTTCGCTACATTTCACCTGGAAATTCCCTCTGGTATTCTTTTCAATAAATGAATTCAACGTCACCTGGAGTCCTTGATTTCCAATCATCACACTTAGTTAAAATTTATTTTAAAAAATATAGGATGTTTATTTACCATGATTCATTATATATCATTATCGACTTATTGGTTAATTGATTATGTCTACTTTGTTAGAATTTTGAATATTAATGCTATTAACATCAGCATAATCTAATTTCGAGACTTAATTTCAGCATATATTTAGCAATCCGCTTAATGAAAGCTTTGTGTTCCATAAAGTTATGAAACATTTAATCTAACATATAATTTAACGCCTATATCTAAGAAACAGGTTTAAAACAACGAAATAATTTAGTTTACCGTATCCATGGCGACCATTGTAATTAATATACTATAATACTAGCTAATTTTTAATCATTGATTAATAATTAGTGCGATTACGATACAGAAGCGTTCTTTACTTGTTTCAGTCGTTAATTCAGCTAATAGAATGAGATTCGATCAACTATATGATCGATGATGAACGTCGAATCACACGTGATTCACATATGTCGCCCTTGCTATATTTCGAGCCTTTGAGGAGAATATGCGAGAGGGGGGTTCGTTGGAGACACAAAAGGGTTAAATGGCGAAATGGACCGTGGGTAGGGGGATGTTTATCTGGGTAACCCTGCTGTGTGTGTTGCTACCTAATGCGTTTTGCCATTGATCACTTATCGGTGCTCAGCATCTCGCGCTTTTCCATAAGCGAAAACAACACCATAGTGTTCCTCTCTTCCACAAAGCCCAACTAACTTATTCTTTCGGCTGGTCATTAACTAGTCAGTTTTAGTACAATGTTAACGTACCGTGTATAAAAGAAAATGGTTATTGCTGAGGGAAAGTTGATTGCTAATGGCGCCCAGTTTGTCAAAGATATAACAGCTTTTGCAGAGTTATGAAGAATGAACTAATTCACTAATTAGCTAACTAACTAATTCGCTAACTAACTAACTAACTAACTAACTAACTAACTACTGACTAATTTGATTGATTGCCAAGTTCGTAATACAACGAAAAAACTTAAGAATCATGAAGAATCCTATAGAGAATCATTCAGGAATCCCTGAAAGTATGTACTGTGACAAGTCCCTTGTCCGCGATAAAAATCTCTTGGCAGATAGGTGTCTGACAAAAAGTGCTCACTAGAAAACACCTTCACAACAAATGAACTGCAAACGGTAAACAGGACGCAGCCCGTGCACCTCTGCTACACCTTGTTGCAGTCAACAACACTTTTACTTTTTCGATAGACATCAGTTTCCTCCGTGGGCAAAGACATAAGCAAGAAAAATAACAGATCATAGAGCATAGGAATTCCGTTCGTCTATACAGCAATCTGCATATTTATACAATTTATCCATGTGCATCGACCGATTTTGACTTGCAGGTTTTCTATCCATTTGTATTACCATGTATCATGCGTCTATCGATCTATCTGTCTATTTATTGATCTGTTTATCTGTGTATCTATCTGTCTATTTAATTATCTGTCTACCCATCCTCTTTCTCCCTTTCGATCTATCTGTCCATCTATCCAGCTATGCATCTGTTGATCTATCTGTCTATCTATGTATCTATTTATCTGTCTACCTGCCTATCTATCTATCTATCTATCTATCTATTTATCTATCTACCTAACTATCTGTCTATCTGTTTATCTGTCTATTTATTGATCTGTTTATCTGTGTATCTATCGATCTATCTGTCTATCGATCTATCTATCCATCTGACTATCTATCTATCTATCCATCTGACTATCTGTCTATCTATCCACCTATGTATCTGTTTATCTATCTATCTATCTATCTATCTATCTATCTATCTATCTATCTATCTACCTATGTTTCTGTCGGTTTATCCATCCATCCACCTATTTATCTCTTTTCCTACCTTTAAAGTCATCCAGTTGTCAATTTACTTGTTCATGTATTTACCCTATATTCATGTATCCATCTAACCACGTGTCTGCCTATCTACTTCTACCTATGTATCTATCCATTTGCAAATTTGTCAGTCTATCTACCTATTAACCATCCCTCGCGCTTTATAGATACCTTCTATAAGCCCTCAGATTTTAAGGAATTCAGTGTGGCGCTAAACACAGGAGGCTCATCCGCGTTTCCCACAAACAGTGTTACCGTGTGAACCAAAAACACTTGCTCCATCAATTTTAACTTCTGGCACAAACAAAATCATTTTACCTGTGCAGTACATCCGCCAGATGACCGTGTACACAACATGTCGGTTCTCTGTTCATTAACGGACTTGCGCCTCTAACAACGGACACTCCTTATACATCATGACGATTCTGGCAAACGGACAATGCATATTCAGCGTACTCACCACAATCAATTAAGCACTGAAAAGCCGACATGGAAAAAATTACCCGTTCATTGGCAAGACTATGTCCGTTACCGGCTGTCCGCTATAACGGGTGCCCGCATTTCCTGAGGAATTCTCCATCCATTATTTGCTACCGATTGAAAAAGACCGCACCTGTCAGTGGGGCCATTAAGTGTTGCCTGGCCAGAGAAAACTGGGTGGCCAATTTTCGCAAATTAGAGGTAAGACTTCGGTGTGTAATGTGTGTGTGTGTGTGTGTGTGGGAGAGAGCGGCGAAAAACGCCCGGGTAATTTGACGCCGCGCCAAATAATATTCCTTCAAATCATCGTCTCATTTCAAATTCAAACACGACTTGTCTCATATAAACCGAGGGAGATTCGGGGGGAAATAATAAGATTAAAACGTAATAAATACAAATAGAGAAAACGCGCGGCCAAAAAGACGCATCTCAACTAACAGGTGCAGTAGCCATTGGCACTTTGAATTAATCATGACAGTATGAATATATTAGGAAATATATCAATGGAACGTGTGGTTATTCCAGTGAAATACTAAACACGTTTCATCCAAGAAAGGGAAAAGGGAATTAATAAAGTAATTGAAAGTCCTTGACTTACCGTTGTTGAGTGTAGGCCGCCCCGGTTCATTTTCATCGCACGGTCATTTCAACGCATAAATCTTCTAATACCCTCTGAAATTAACACTTCAGTAAAGTAATTTAGTTAACTTAATAGGGGAAAGGTTAACCTATACCTGTTTCGGTGATAAAAGTTGAGAGTTGCGACGAAAACGGTCAAGTTTGGGTGCAAACAATCAGAGCGTTCTTTTTGCTAAAGAACGCAAGTTTAAACGAAAGCAGCGTTGCCAGATATCTGAATAATTAGATGAGTTATTTACATTACCTAATTTTATTTCACGTTTTAAGTCACATTTAATCGCAGTAACATCAAATATGATATTAACAAGTTTATTTGTGAATATCAAGTATATTAAGCTGTCTTTTTTTTTAAAAAATGGGAATGTCTAGCATTCATTACCGATTTCCCAAACATTTGCAGGGCCACTACAACAAGAATTTGATGTAATCGTCTCTAATCGAGAGTAAATAACTTCCTAATATTTGAGTTATGTTGCCTCATTAAGAAAATAAAAGATTCTGGTCGATGTTTTCTTATTCGAAACGGAATTCTTAGCGTATCATTGGAATATTCGACGTTGTCGTAACTTGGTAAATGATTGCTTGGCTGAAATGGAATAATATCTCTCTATTTCTTTGTTTGGTTAGGTATAGAGATAGATAGATAGATAGATAGATAGATAGGCAGATAGATGGATAGATAGATAGATAGATAGATAGATAGATAGATAGGCAGATAGATAGACAGATAGATACATAAATAGAGATAGTTAAACAGATCTATCTATCTACGGATAGATGGGTAGATTTCAATTACGTTTTTCTTACAGTTATGTGTTTGACGCATAATTTTCTGGGTGTTTCCTTCTTTTGAATGAAGTTCATTTCCGACAAGGTTACGCGGAAACGTGAGCAAGCAGAGCACCGTGAATTAACAGTGCGTGATTGTATGTAACAAGACCGTGTCGGAAACTATCGCTTCCTTAACAGTCCAAACGATACTTCTCTGGGTAAGTTCCTCGGTGAGGCTGTTTGACATTGAAATATCTCCCTTTATAACCTAGTTGCATTGTTTGTCCTTCCTAATACCTATTGTCTCCCCCTGAATCGAAGACCTAAATTGAATTCCAAAGTGGACCGGACGTGATTCAGTTCCAGCATCGCTCCTCCTTAACAACATTTTATCTTAACCAATGAGCTTGATGTATTACTAATGAATTGTATGAATATGTTGATGTACCAAATTGAATTTAAGTATTATAACATGTTGCTGAAGAACTCAACCGCCTTAACTTAACTGAAACACAACAGTAAGAATGTTCAAACAAATTAGTTGTTATACTGGCCGATAGATGGCGTGTTGCGAATGTTACGACCTAACGCCTGACTGATTGCATGTTCTGCTTCTTTTTCATCAAAGACCAAGTTCCTGCACCTCAATATGACGCCCATGCGTGGCTTGTTTAGCGTAATTTTACGGTGTCCCTTGATAGAAACTCGTTTAAGTGCAAATAGCTTGTGACAATGTGATAGTTTACTTTAGGAAAGGGTGATGCAATCGGCGGTGTTGGACGCATTACAGCATGAAAATGCAAAGAGAGGGGGACCCAGTGGAGTTGGCTGCTGATGGGCGCGGGCGCGTTTCTTCTCATCCTACGCGACGCCCTTTGGCGCTGCTTCAGAAAAGTGACGATGGAAGACGTGGATCTTGACAGCCGTGGATAATGCAATCTTCGTTCAGTCCATTTCTCCGCGGGCCATCTTTAATGCACACCCACAGACGCGTTACACACACACCAACTTTGCCTTCAATTCCCTCTTTGGTTCGTCTTCGACAGGCATCCACTCAATTTACTTATGACTCACCATAGTCACCAATTAACCCCTTCTTCACGCTCGCAGACACTCTCTCCGTGAAGCCCCGTCTGTCTCGTTAGCCTGACGATTACTCATTGGCACTTTCGAACTGAAGCAACAAGCAGACTCGGTGAAAACGCTTAGTTCCAGTTAACTTCCAACCAACTTCAACTTTACAGGATGATTCAAGCTTCGTAACGGTGTAATTGGACTCCACAGTCTTGACATGAACACAGAAATACAAGGAAAAATTATTAGTAACATTACGAATAATCGAAACATCTTCGTGTTTTCAATAATGTATACGCACACAGACAAAATTAAACAATTTAGATAAACTGTACAGGTATTGGTTTTAAAAAAATCAAGGATATAAAACTTGGTTACATTGGGGGGGGAAGCAAATTCAAACTAGGTGAGGAACAATAAATAAATAAATAGTTAATACACATGTAAAATTCCTTTGGCATTATATCGTATAGTTGTGTGTGTGTGTGTAGAGCTAACCAAGTATTTCATATATCATTAAGAAGAGTGAACGAGAAACGCTCATATTCCTACAAGCCTTGATTTCTTAAGTATACAATACAGCTCTACTGTTAATTATTTTCATCGTCGATCATCCGAACTCTTGATCATTTTGAGCTTCACGTCTCTAATTATAAATTCAAGGGACACTGCAGAGTTTGAGATTCAATTTCAGTTCTTACGAAGAAAATAACGACGATTCAGAATCCGAGTCTTTCAAGGAAATTCTAGTTGGAAATTAAAAGCCAAAGCAATGAGAAAACTGGCAACGCTGCACCACGATGCAGACGAACCTGTTCCATTGCAACCCAGCGAAAGAACCCGAACGCGTTACTTTGAAATTTCCATATAAAGGCAATTATACAATCAGTCGACTTGTTTACAATTGTACAAGTGTCCAAAGATAGTTGTGATTGGTTAAGCCATGAAACCGTTACTGAGATTAACTGAACGTCAATATCTCAACATAATTAGCATTCTGTTTGTTTACGGTGATAATCAGAACCTACATTGATATTCTATTCTGCCTAGTGGAGAATGACAGCGAAAGAATTTAAACTATTGGCAACGTTGCACCGTGTAGCAGACGAATTCCGTTCCGTGTCTTGCACCCAAACGGTAGAAAAGTCCTACCAAGACCCATATATATTCTAAATCGTCGTAATTTGCTCGTCTTGACCTGTATACTGTTATTTGTTTTAAGCTCTGAAGTGTCCGAATGAACTTGAAGGGAGGAGGGTAATACGAAGACAGTAGTAGTGGTGACAGAAGTCTCTCTTCAAGGTTTGTAAAAGATTCTCGCTGAAGGGATTCCTAAGTATGGACAAGTAATTTTCAGAATAAAGAGGAAGAAGATTCGGACGAATTGAGGAACTCGCCTTCTCGTTGTTGTTGTTGTTGTTGTTGCTGTTGTTGAGACTGATGATGGAGCGGAAGATGTTGCTGCTGCGGCACCTGAGTCTGCGAATCGTTGAGCTGTGCCACGCTGCAATCTGTTGTCGATTTGGCGTCGTTGTCGTCGTCGTCGTCTTCGTCGTTGTCTTTGTTGCTCTCGTCTCCGCTAGTCAACTGATGGGCCGCTTCGATTGATTTTCGGTGCATGCCTGTCGACAAGAAACAACCATTTTATAAAGCTACTGAATTTAAAGTGTAAGTGCTTATAACTGGAAATATACTGAAATGTTCGTTCAAGAAAAAGTATCTCATCTGCCTTCCAATCTTGGCTCAGCAGCATTAAAAAGTTCAGTCTTACTTGGTTTAGAAGTAATAAAAACCTTAATTTAGACATGACTTTGCAGAAATTACAGCTTCAACCTTATTTTGAAGAAAAAAGATCTGGAAAAGTTTGGTTGTCGACACTGGATAAAAGTTTGTCGGTAAAACAAAGGAAGAGTTGAAAGTTGCAATAGACGTACTAATGGGTTGAAGATAATTTTTTTCACAATTTTCTTTTTTTGCAATTAAGTTCCGTTGAGAGATGAGAAGTGTGTCTATGTAGCTGATTAGCTGTCATTTACCGAGAAGCCAAGGAGCGACGCACTCATTTTCCTTGGCTGATTTGACGATGGTTTCGGGCAGCGGTAGCGAATGTCTCACCATGGCCCCATAAAGACCGTACTCGGCCATGATGGTGGCCCTCCCCCAGCACTTCTCCGTCTTCCGCCATTTGGCTCGTCGGTTCTGGAACCAAACCTGACAATCAAACATAAATCATTTTCTTGTGTTTGACCTGAACTTCTTCATTTCGATCGTAAATTCCACTGCTTTCAGATAGATAGTTAGATAGGTAATTATTCTGGTATTGGCATTTCCTTATTTGTCCGTTGTTATACACCATGAGCTATCATATACACCAAACTACAGCAGTGAGATGTAGTAGTATAAACCATACATATACTATACACATACAATATTTGACAGAAACAGTAAGGAATCAATTGACAAGAAAGACACAATATTTTATACCATTTTTTGTCCTGTCAACACTAACTATGCACGTACACGAACATCTTGTAATATCATGTTCCTATAGCATTCAACAGTATTGAGTAGCCCTGTTATTTAATTAAACGCGCCTGATGTAGAATACATTACTCGATTCTCGGGGAGATCCCCCTACTCCCTACAGACTGGGTATATAATAGTGTAAATACGGATTCAACACATCCGATAATGATGGAGCGTTAATGACCCTAGGTCAGCAGCGGGGGTCACAGCCACCGGGTCACGTGACTTGGTTCTCTCTACGGGGAGTCAGTCCTATTGGTCCGCATCGTTACATATATAAATAACAACCCATATAAGACCCCAAAAAAGAAGCGAGAAGGAATAATAACGCTAAAAGATCAAGGGACTCGGAAAACAAGGGGAGTAAAGTATACCGAACCAAAGACCCTCGTAACGTGATTGAACCATAGTTACTCCTTAATAATATCAATATATATATCTACTTTAATACTCATCATTGTAGCACCTCAAATGTATATGTATACACACAGTAGCATAAGTATACTATATAACATGTAACTGTATATATGTAAGGCGTAGCCAAGAATAAATTTGTAAGTGTAACTACAGTAATGACGGGCGAAAACATCATAGTGATAGAATCCTGTATATGCAACATGTAGAGCTTATTGCGTATGTAGTATATGTAGTATGTATAGTACCTATAGTATTGTAGAATTGCAGTTTGTAGTATGGAATATGTAGTATCTGGTGTATTATGTAGTAAGTTGTATGTAAGTATGTACTATGTAAGTATGTAGTATGTGAGTATAGTATCTGGTATATTATTTAGTATGTAAGTATGTACTATGTAAGTATGTACTATGTTAGTATGCAGTATGTAGTATGTAGTATGTAGCATGTAGTATGTAGTAGCTAAGGTAAGTATGTTGTATGTAGCACGTATTATGTAGTATGTAGTATGTGGTACATATTTGTTATATCATGGTAGTACGGTGTTCAGTACACGGTGTATACTATACTAATGGATAACACTGATTGATTATCCTATAGCAGTAGTACAGATCCTGATTGCTATGTTGCATTATCACACATGAAAGGAACTAATTAAAAGTTTGATATTCAAGATGGGATAGAGGGGACAGCAGTGGCTTGACGTGTTTGTCGAAGGAAGCGGAATCAGCGTGCGGTCTCGAGCAAGAGAAAATGGCGTCGAGGGCCGTCGACAGCTCGGATTTCGCCGACCAACGCCGCCACTAATTGGTCCGTAATTACAAAAAGCGCTCCCGAATTTAGCGCCCGCCATTTTGTTATTTGTTACTTATGCCCCACGACTCTGACGCGAAGCCTTATACATACATCCAACAGCACCAACATGTATATCAATCGACGCGTCAATTGACGCTATTCTTTCTTGTTCTCTTGTTGGCGTTGCATACTTTATAACATTTCAATCTCTGTAAATGTGGCTTTATTAAGATAAAGGAGAAACTGTATTTGGATTTAACAAAGAGTATATTCATTCATTCTAGAAAGACTTTCCCGAACGACGCCTGGTTGGGAGAGGCTTCAACACAGCCCCGTAGTTGGTTCGTTTCAGACGTCGTTAAATTATAACGGTCACGGTTCGATCCGTTACTACCAACATTTCGAACTTGTAAGATTAACGATACATGTAATTGTTGGCTTTTCTTCAACAACTTGTGTTGAATTCGCAGTGTTTATCTACCTTACAAGGAACCAGTCATCTGCTTAATACTGGATATACTGTTTCGTGAATCTGTTTACACACGAAAGCTACAACTGGTTCTGTGATTGAAAGAATCATCATCAGCCTGTCACTTTGAATTTGCTGCTACATTTTTCACGTTTCTCCATACACTAAGGGGGGGAGGGAGAGAAGAAAGAAGGGCGGGAGGTTAGTCGGGGGGGGGGGTTCCATTGTGAAAGGAACGTGTGTCTGGCGGACAGAGGCAGGGGGGGGGAGGGAGTTGATGGGAAAGTGTCTTTTTGTGGCTTTACGGCGCAGATTTGTAGATGTACATGTCCCAGGGCCGATTAAATGTGTCCCCCTCAGCCCCTGCGTGGCGAGTAATTAATTGCGAGGTAAAGAGCCATAACTGTTATATTGATTATATGACGGACCATCTTCTCCTTAATAGAATATAAGCTCCCCTATATGGCATGTGTCCCTTGCTTTATTTGCTTGTGGAAAACAAGTTACGTATACTTGGTTATTAATACAAGACTACTTAATCGAGTGTTTACTAAGTGCTAATTATAACAGATTTCCAATAAAGAGTTAATTGTTAATGTTCAGGGGATATTTGATATTCTGTATCATGGATGTATACGTACTACTATTAGACATGTGTGATCATTCACTGCCGATTTGTTTAGACCTATACGGTACTGATTGTAATATTAACTACTTAAACTAACTCAGTTAGCTTTAAACCCCAGAGTTTTGCAGAAGAAAATGAACGCATTGATATATACCGGTCGTTTAATTAGTTCAAATTCATCAATTTTCTCCCGGTTTCACTGTTATAAGAGTTTAAAGTAAAGTTAAATCGACTTCTTTAAACTCGCATTAATTGTACAGTCTAGAGTAATTAAAAAAAGGGTTCTTGCTGGGGGGAAAGTTGATCGCTTATGGCACCGAAGTTTTCACAGATATAACAGCCAAAAAAATACTGAGTGTAGAACTGGTAGTGCTTTATACACCAGTAAAGTTTCATTGAAATCGGATTGTAAGTTTTACCAAAATAAAATTCTAAAGTTATAAAGATCCATAACCCATTCGTTAAACCCCTTGACTGTACGATGATCCAATAGTGAGGGGAGAAACAACCGGGAAAGTGCGGGTGTTGATACACCGATTCTCAGACGTCTTATGTAGGGAGCTCAATCTGCGTGATTCTTCTGCTTTTTCCAATATCCAAGGAAATGTTAGAATAGAAGAAACGAACGAAAGAGAGAGTGAGAGAGAGACAGAGAGAGAGAGAGGGTAGAAGAAAAGAAATAAAAAAAGGATCGATTTTTAATTTAATTTTTCGCCGTTGTAAAGGTACGGTGAAAAGGCGCCCTGCGCTCTTCNGGGGGGGGGCTTTTGAACAGTTTTGACATCGGTGCAGCTTGTAACGTTTTGGCTTTTGTCAAGTGTGTGCGGACCTTCATTGAATTGTACGTACCGACACGCACGTTAAGGGCTGGAGCATCTTCCCTCGCTCCTTCTCAATGCGTACACTCAACCATGTCCAATTCATTCATGGCGGGGTCTGCAGCTTCCGCAAGTACCGCTTAGACTCTCCGCTTTCATTCTGGAAGTATGGGGCTTGTATGCGTTCTGCACTGTCCGCCATCTTGACGGATTGACCGTCACTTGTCCGTGTTCTCCCGCGCATTTACTGGGGATATTTCCGTCGAAACTGATCTCCTTCTACTGTTTTCAATGTAGCTGCAGGCTGACACTGGAAAAAGTCAATTTTTTGGTGTACAGAGGCCTGATGAAGAGTCACGTGACGTGACGTCATCATGCGCATGCTGTCAGTAAGTTAGTAGTTAGTATACTGAATACGCTTCAAGGGTTTCAATGACGTCAATACTTTTAATTCATTCGGGAATTCAGTACTTCAACCACAGACAAGGTATCGCTGAATTTGTTGCCATGTTGGATGAGGGTTAGTTTTTCCAGAGATCGTGTTTACAGTCTTCTCTCTTTATCTTGTTTGTTTACTGGCTGTGTGGAACCACTCGACGAGCTCCTACTTGTCGATGGAATGTAGTTGAACTTGTCCGCGAAGGTTTTGCGGTGCTGCTTCTTGTTTGAAATTTGGCAAACGAACATGAAATTGTACTCTTTGCCATTTGGGTGAATTACATGTACAGATATAGAGAGCACGGTATGAACAGTGAAGGGATTGCAAATCTGGAATTCTTCGAACAGTTCACCCAAAAATCTGGGGAAAAATCTGAGAAAAATTTTGAAGGATTTGACAACTGGAACACATTTCCATGGACTTGCAAACCCTTCAGTATGAACACCTGACTTGTGATACAAGGAAAACGGTTCGGTGAAGAAAAAAAAATTCTTCATGCAATTTGGTTGAAGAAAGACGAGTTGGCACGGGAACGCAGACGAGTTGGGGCATTGTAGGCCATTGGCAGCTGCCAACACAGGACAAGACAAGGGAATGCGAGTGTCTTTTTACGCTTATCGTCGCTGTCGAGACGGCCGGTTAGCAGCTAGATTAATCTTACCTCTCACAACCAGCCACCCGCGGTTTCTTTTTGTCTGACCATAAGAATGCCCAGTTTTTCCCTTTTTTTTCCTCCTCCCCTCTGCTTATGCTTTTCTTTTCTCTCTCAAAACTAGTCGTCGAATACGAGTCAAATATCCCGCCTTGGCCTCATTAATTATGGCGCATCGGGTTCAGCTACTTTAGCGCCATCTACGATGCGTTGATGACAATTATTTGACGTATTGCACGTGGACGTGGTTCTATGCAGTTTACTATCATTAGTTTTTAAAACAAGGTGGTAATCTGGATACACGAGCTAATTCGTTCTCATCTTTGGCTATTTCAGAATCTTCACAAGCTGGTCGCCCCGGTGGTTGCTTCCCTCCAGACTCTTTGGTGCTAACGGAGAATGGCAGAAAGAACATATCCGACGTCAATCCTGGAGACAAGATACTAGCCATGGATTCGGACGGCAGTCTCTCCTACAGCGAAGTTCTCCTCCTCTTGGACAAGAACAGGACTGAAGAACGACAGTTCGTGATACTGGGTACCGAGCGAGGCAAACAGATCACTGTGACTCCCAGTCACTTGATCTTCACAATGTCCAGCGAGGAGCTAGAAGAAGACATGGACCTGGAGAACAGTATCAGCGAGAACAGCGAGAACAGCGACTTGTTCCGGCAGGTCAACGTAACAGCCATCCGGTTGAAGAACCGCTGGACTGCAACTTTCGCCCACAAGATCCAGATTGGAGACTGGATCCTTGTTGCCAACTCAAATGGCTCGGTAGAAATCCAACGAGTCACTCGAGTGGGAGTTACCGTTAAACGAGGAGTCTACGCCCCTTTGACTAGTGCTGGGACCATTGTAGTAGACGATGTGGTCGCTTCATGTTACGCTGTAATCGACAACCAGGATATTGCCCATTGGGCTTTCGCTCCGGTCAGACTGTTCAGGAACATCGCTTCTGGAACCAGACACTTCTGGGTATCGCTGAGTCGAAGTCTTCGCTGGTGGAGTGCAGCTGAAGACCGATCGGTACCAGTCTCGCACAGCGAGAATGTGTCCAGTCAAACGAGCGGGATCCACTGGTATGCTGAGGCTTTGTACAGGATAGCCAGGGTCTTGCTACCAAATCATCTGGTTTATAATTGAAATATCGCCGTGATGAATTTGCATTGACTGGGGCACATTAACCACAATATCTCATCAATCAATCAGCCAGCAAACAGGATTCAAGATCCACTTTTATTATTAGTAAATAATAACTGGGAAAAGCTAAGTGCGTTTTAGTGCCATCTATCTATCGGATTTAAAAATTTTCCCCCTTTTGGAACATATCTCTCTCTCTCTTTCTTGGCTAGCCATCTAACATGTGATTTGTATCCAGTATCATTCCTCACGTGTAGAACACTGTAAATAGAAACAATGTAAATAGGGCAAAAAGAGTTGCGGCTCCCCGTTTTTTACCCGCCATTGTTACATCTGCTGTCCATTCAATAATTTCCTTGTCATTTTTTTTCAAAATTTTAATACCTAAACCAAAAAAGGTCTATTTCCTATCCAACATACCGCCCGTTTGTTCATTTTTTTAAAACTCCCATTTGTAGTTTTGAGCCCTGCTGTGTCTGCCAATGTTAACTTTAATGAAAAAATATTTAACTATTGTTGTTGTATTAACAACATCTATTCGTCCAGTGCAGAGGTTTGACATTCCCTCCAAATTTCTAATTTTGTAACCTCTTTATATTGATGCTGTATACTTTCCCCTGTTTCTGTAAATAGGTTCTGACATGTTCTGCTCTTAATGTATTCGATTCTGACGAAATTACAGTACGGTTATTTACTGTGTATGTCAAAACTGTTATTCTCTTCCACACGTACAATCATCGAAGTGAAAACACACTATATAGTACTTGAGACAGTCATATATTGCAATAGCAGAGTTTTAAGGATTAGTAATATCATAACAGGTGGTACTGCATAAGCGATGTTCAGTTTTATAGATCTTAAATTTATGTATATCTTATTTACATACTCAGAGGTGCAAGCTCACGTTTCTGATTAATATCCTCAGCATTCAAATGAATCTCGTTCAAGGGCAGCCATTCTGTGTGCCTGTTTCATCTCCACCTGCTAAGCCCAGAAAAAAAGCGCTCGAATACCAGGTACGATTCATTTTGTTCCTCTAGTGAAAGGCAAACTTACTTGATACATTAGCTGAGTCCTCCAGTGTCTAGCGAGCAGTTCCAGCTCGGAAAGGTACGCTAGCGTTCGACTGGCTTCCAGTGTCTCACCTCTCTGGGATTCGTCTGGCGATTCCGGTGGTGTGCAAGGTCCTTCCAGGGTCCTTCTTTGCTGCGTATCGTAGTAGCGTTCGTAGGAGTCCATCTCGTCTTCATCATCGTCGTCTTCTTGGCGAAGATGTCTCACGGCTCCGTATGCGTGAACTGGTGCCAAATCGGTTGGGAAGTTTCCGTACAGTTGGATCGTGTTGAGTTTCTCTTGAATTTCCGACATTGCTACGTGTAGCGATGAGGAGCGATTCAAACCACGTGTTCGTGGTTCAACAGCGGGATGCATGTGACGTCTGCGCAAGTACGGAGATGGGTTTCTCCTTCATAAACAGCAATGAGATGAGTTAGGAAACGAGAAAAGATCTTTGATTTCTTCAAATAGAGTTTTACCTAGAGTGGTTTCTCAAGATTGGACGCGGTATGCTAACCACTGCTGCAGGGGACATGTATCTCCAGTCACTAGTTGCGGCCCTCCTGGAAAAGGTGTGATGCATGGATACCGACCTGGTCACGGGTTTCGTGTTGACGCTAACCTTGACATCAGGGTAGTTTAGCTCGTCAGCATCAGCATCATCGGAAGCTGACAGCCTGGATACAACAGGTAGTCCTCGTTCGTGTTTCTTCTTAGGGACGGCGTAGGTGACTTCACTTTTCCGAGGTTTGGGATCGATCTGTATGACGGTTACGTTGACAGCATCGCTGGGTCCGTCTGGGTCCCCGCGGAAAGGCTCCGGCGTGGGGGACTTGGATTCAGGGTCCCTTGGAGAACTGTAGCCTGATGATGATTCGACGGGTGATCTCTGAAGTTCGTCACCCCTAATTTCAATAGTCAATAGTTTGGTAAACAGATTATGTCGATTCATAGTTTTATTTTATTACTTTAATTACACATTTTGTATTTTACAATCATATTATAATTAAAGTGCCATCTAGCGGGTAGAAAAGACCATATTCGCTGGGCCGCCATTATCATTCGCAATAACACAATTCTAAAAATTCACAATATTAAAAATTCGTATAAACACGAATCTGTAATATCTGAATTGTTTACGGTTCCGTCTCAAGCAAAAGTTAAACTAATTTCAGTTAATGTTATTATTGATTTAGTTTCGTAACATTCTTGTAAAATCACCAAGGTCTCGGAAACCAAACGAATGGAGAGTGCGCGTTCACGATGCCATCTAGCGGCTGCTTCGCGCACTAACATCTCAAGCAGATACCATTTGGTAAGGTATAATCAGACTGTTCAGTAGTTGAATCGAAATAGTTTTGGATTGCCAATTGGCATCCACTGGCTGTCTGGTTTTAACCTTTGTGAAATCGTCTTGTTGATGATAATCTCTAATGAATGCTAACCTTTGTGAATTCTTCTCTAGACGGTACTGCAAGTTAAGATTGCCCGGCGGTTTCGGCGGATTCGCAGCTGCACCCAGCGCGTGACTCTGCCTAGCTCTTCCAGGAGCCATCGTCGCCGCTCTTTGTTTCAGAACGGACAAGTCAGTCTGAGTCCCACTGGAGACTCTTTCGCATCTCTTCACATTGCGGATAGCTCGCGACTCGTTCATGTTTCGTTGCGGCATCATCCGGAAGCTCTCGACGCGCAGGACAATCTTGTCCGCCGGTCTGACCGCTTCTGGTTTAACTGGTTCCCTCGGTGCTGGCTGATAACCCGCCTGGACGGCCATTTCACTTGTGGTTTTCTTGGCTTCCACCTGGTGGATCCCGCTGGCCGATCTTTGCAATTCAAAGGCATCGTGCATGAAACTCAGGACAGTGGGGGACTCCTGCGACATCTGGTAGCGTTTGGCGAAACTCTGAGATATGGTGACAACTTCCTCCTCCTCTCGACCGGTGCACGTCGTTTCTCTCATGGTTTTGCTTCGCTGCACCACTGCGCTGATCGGCTGTCGCACCCTGCCCACCGCGCGGAACGACGCGCTGCGGAACTGGTCGCGCAGCGCGCACGATTCCGGTACCGAGAGGAGTATACTCGGCGCCCGGCGGATGGTCGCGTGTCGTACGGTAGATGGCGTCCTGTTGGCGACCGACGGTGGAGTCTTGTCTTGCGCAGCGGATCTCGGTGACGGATCCGATTCGACGTTTCCAGCGCCATCTTCACCGTACACCCAGTTGGGATTGTCGAAACTGATGTGCGATGGAGTCGTTTTCTTGCTGGTGCTGCTCGTGGCGTCGTTTGAAATGACGTTATTCAGCTTGTCTTCTATGTTTAACTCCTTGGTTCTGCGCAGAAGCCATACACTGAAGGCTGATACGAAGAGTCCCGTTAGAATGGCGACGGTAGTTTGAGCCGTTGTGATCCTATGAGCTGAAACAAGCAAACGAATAAGATAGATTGTTTTGCTGTCAAATAGGCGAGACACTAAAAGCTTGAAATGTAATTGTTATGGTTAGTTTAAAAATGACGGAAGCGTCTAACGGAGAACACATGACGGCTACTGCGCACAGTGGGAAATATCAACTGGCCCGTAGAAAACGGATGATCTGTCCCACTATGCGGTTTCTCCTCTTTCCTTGTAAATTACTTACTGTTGAGTTTCACGCATAATTTCGCTGATATTCATTTCGGAAAACTGTATGGACAATCCCTAATTCAAACAAGCGGTTTTACTGTTACTATTATAAGGCAGTTAAGTTGATAAAAGCAATGAAGGAATGACGTGTTTCTGGTGTAACAGGTACATGGAACATGTGTCTTTATAATCTTGTTTCTGATATGTTCCCAACATCAGTATTTGATATTGATGGTTCCAGTTTTGCTTGAGCGCGTTGTTTTCTCAATTGCACGGTTCGTCTTTCCCATCCAATGACAAATGATTGCCAAGAAGCCCTTCTTTTACGACGCATTTTTCGCATGACGAACCCTCTTCCTTCCTTGGATAATGTTTCCCGAGATTTACAACTTGCGTACTTTCCCTATTACAGATTCTCCTCTTACTGCTTATCGAATTAACTTTTATGAGGTTAGATTATCCTATCTAGTTTAATGATGGATTACCTTGGATAGCCAAATCGAGAAGGGGTCCCTGTTTGAGAAGTTCCCGTTCGGCCGGACTCATCCAACGATTCCACTCGCCCGCCTCGCAGATGATCGCGTTAGCCGCGTTGAGACAAACCACTGCCAGCGAACAGCACAACGAGGAGTACAGCTTCCAGTTGGTCTGGTACTTGGAGAAGATTTTCAGTTCTCCAACGGCAGCAGCGAATCCGCTGGTTCCATTCGGGTCGCGCTGGTTCCAGTAGCACAGGTACTGCTGACGGAATTTGCGGTTCTGGAGAGCGAACAGCCCCGTCGCCAGTATTATATTCTATAGGAAATATATAAAATACTGAAATTGTTTTTATGTTTAATAAGGTTAAGAATACTTAATAATGACATGGTAGTATAACTTCACTTGATAGTAACGTTTGTAAAAAAAATTATGGGTTAACAATCAGAATGTGCAAATTACACGATAGCCTTTTAGTTTTCATCTAAAATGCGACTGATTTTTTAATTACCAGAACATAAAATTAAATGTTAAGTTAATTAGTTCGTCAATCAGCTTTTGATTTTAGCTTTACAATGTTCAATACGATAGGACAACAGTGTTCTCACTCTATGCAAATCAAGCAATGAAGAGCTATGGTATTAATTTTAATTCTTGTAATCAGTTATCTTAAGTAATAGCTATACAACGATCTATTAAGTACAATTAAGTTATAATTAACTAATAGGCGAGATCCCTAAGGGACTGGTAAAACTTACCAGGAATCCAATCCAAACCGGTGAGCCGACTTTGAACAGGGGCAACTTTGCAATGTAATAAGCTCCGAAAGTAAGTTGACTCAATCCAACCAAGGCGAGAATGCAGCTGCAAATGCAGGTGACTATTTGTCCGTATCTTTTCCAGCGCTTCATATTGCTAATCACCTGAGGCACTAATTCAAATCAGCTACAGAATTGCTGACCATCAAACTTGGAATCCTGAGACGCAAACTGAAGGTTTTGAGAATCTATGGGAACAACACACGAGCGAATCAGATTTCTTTTGAAATCAAATGCATCCTCGTAGTTTTAAACGATTAAAGTTAATTCAATTACGATAATTAGCCTATAGCCAGAATTGCAGGTGAATGGGGAGCGCGTGCGCTGTATACGAATTCAATGAATGGTGGTTTGGTGGAAATGGCCACCGCTATCTGGCCAGGCTGTCGACGAACTGAAGTGAAGAAACTCGAGTGGCTCGAGGTTTAGAAGCGAGAAAATCATTTGATACGGTAAACACAAACCTGACCGAAAACCTTGGCGCCCGAAACTCCGCCTGTGAGACTTTTTGGGTTCTAACACCACACGGGCTATATACCGAGAATTTCTCACGTATACGAAAAAACTCATTTCGCTGATTTAGTTTAATTAGGATCTTAGTTGAACAGAAATTAGCCATCAGACAGCATTCATTAGAAGTTAAATCCTTCATTAGTTTAGATAATTACGGTTAAATTACACTTAGTTTTAATTTTTAACATTGACATGATGTTGTGTTTTTAAGATGTCATAGATTAGATGTTAATTTGAATGTTCAAATTAAGGATTTAATCAAATTAAGATTGTCGGAGCAGAAGCAATTATAAATACGAGAACGTTTTTACAAAGAAAATAACATCTAATTGAAATGTTTATAAATTTTTTGGCCTTTGTGCATATGGACGTTTCGAATTTCACAATCCGTGACCACTATACCGTTCCGTCAGCGCGGTTTCCGTCATTGGCCCTTTAAATCATCTCTCGCGGACCATAAGTCTTGCGGTCGAACTGACTCTATTAGTCATAACCGCTGTGTCGATCACGCTCAACCTGGCTGAATGAGTTGCCATTAGACTACTTAAACTGAAGACCATCCAGGCCCGATACGAAAGGCCAGTAGATCGAGCACCTGCTGAACGACCTACTACTATCCGTCTGACTGCTGGACATTGGGCGAGTATCAGCAGTTCCTGCCTCCATAAGCAACTAGACTGGAACCAGAATTGGTTCAACTGCTGGTAGACCTGCTGGTTATGCACTGGGATTATAATGATAAGACAATTGTACGGTAATTTGAATGACTTGTGGCATAAGAAGGTATGATGTCAGAAATCTCTCATTTGGAATATCTAATTTATAACTTTAATGGTAACTTTTACTATCGTATGATGAAAGCAAATATCTGTCGCTGACTTTGACTCAAACTTATAAGCGCAATAGCAAAAGCGACAGATACCGAAGACGAGCAGGATTCGTCCATCTTCGGCATGTGTCGCTCATACGGCAAAGTTACATAGGCCCAGTAGCTAAAGCGACAGATACCAAAGACGAGTAAAGTATAATCAGTTTTAGTATGTGTCGCTCTTACGGCACGTTTCCCTGAGGTGTATAGCAAAACCGACATGTACCAAAGACGGGCAATAAGCTCGTCCATAACATTCGCGATGTGTCGCTCATACGAACATTTTCTATTAGATCTGTATGAAGAGCGACAGATTACAAAGCTGGTTAAAGTTGAATCGTATCCAGTCTATGTGTCGCTCTCATGATAAGTTTACACCAAAGACGATGAAATTATAAACAGTTTGAGTATATGTCGCTCTTATGACAAGTTTCCCTGGGATTTATACCAAAAGCGACACGTTCCAAAGACGAGCAAACTTCGTTTATCCTCTGTATCTGTCGCTCTTACGGCAAGTTGACATGAGCTTAGTAACGAAAGCGACAGATACCAAAGACTGGTATATGCCTCGTCTTCGGTATCTGTCGCTCCAGCTGCATTCTCCCATAAGCACTACAGCACAAGCGACAGACCAGCAGGAAACATTTAAGTCGTTCATTCTACGAATGAACTGCCAGTATATCTATCTAGCTCGAGCAACACTTAGTGTTAAAAACTAGTCAATTATTTTAATTACAGTTAATTGATTTCATAATTAATTAGCTTAATTACTTAAGTATATATGCGGGGATACCAAACGATGACCTAGTCGATAGGTGGAAAACAAGAGACAAAGATAGAGAACGAGACTGCGGAAACTCACTTTGACAGGTAAATGGACGCCTCAAGGTTGGTGAGTATGAGTTTCTCATGCTCTCGTTTAGCCGTCGGCCATGTTGCGGTCATTGATGTGCATTTTCCGGTGTTGCTTTTTCCTTTTTTAAACAGTTTTTGTTATGATTATTATTTTGTCCATCTTACCATTTTCCTTTTTTGTTCCTTTCCCATTGATGGTCGTCTGGTTCCGGAACACTTCCTGTGATCGGCCAGCGTGGGATAAGTCACACAAAGATTCATCAGCCTCTCTATTGTTATGTGCGTGTGAAGTCCGCCATCTGAATACAAAGGGATGATAATTACGCGTGTACTATTATTTAATAACCATTAGTAATCAATGATGCATGCATTATTTACCAGAATACTCAATTAAAATATTCCTATGTTACCTGAACCAATTCGGAATTTTGATAAAATATTATTATGACTCTATACTTGAATGTTAGCTTCATTATTAAAGATATATCTTGAAATTTGATAGTATAATATTACTAATTAATTAAATTTTCGATAAATTCAAACGGCTGTACAATAACTGGATAAAAGCGAGACGAAGAAAGACCATTTTAAACTTAAATCTAATCAGCATTAATTAAAATATGACCGAATATCAAACAAGGTTTGGTTTTTTCAACAGATTCCTGGAAAATATTGATAAAGCGGATAACGAAGCGTGAAACAGTGTCACTACACTTTCCACTTATGGCGCCTTTTCGCCGCACCAGCAGTTTCGATGTTTTTTTTAAAAAGTTTACACTATCCACAAAATCCAAGTTCCCAAATAAATATCTGGACGGTTTCGTTCCACTTTACTAGCCTCTCCCGTTCGTATTTTATATAAAAGTTTGAACACAATTAGTCGATTTTCACACTCTGTCATCGATGCACAGCTGTTGGAGAGAGAGAGAGAAACCAATTAAAGTTTTAATTGGAAAGGAGAGATTAAGAATCAGAGAGAAAAGGAAGATTCGTATAAAACGTCTCATTGAGTAGCTATGTTCCCGTGGAAGATGGCCGCAGTCGAATCTCATCCATTCCCTTTCTGCAGTGTGTCCCTTCATCCAAACCAGAAATAAATAAATTAATTAAATAAATAAATAACTGTTTCTTGTTTTTCCTTTGTATAACGAGATGCGGACTGATCCAGTTGCTTCCGTTCGTTTGTTTTCTTCCCACGAGAAGTTGTCAAGTACCGCTCAAGAAGACGGTTATTCTTTAATGGCGCTTGAAATGGAGTTCAATCATTACATCTTACAGCGTAATACTATTATAGATTTATCTGTCATATTACGTAATAGGCGTGACTATTATTTCGTTGACATTCTTGGATGGATTACAGTTAATTAGGGATTTGAGGGTTTGACTTAATTATGTAGTTGTTAATTAAAGTAGCATTGGTGAGAAATAGTTAATCAACTTGATAGTATTGCATTATCATACTTGGTATTTTAGATTTGATTGCAAAGTTAATTGATGAAATCATTTTCCAATACTCCTTAGGGAATCACGTGACAAACTGTGGAGAATGATGGTGTCGCTTTAAGTTTAAGTTAATTGAATTCAACTCAAGATATACATTACGTAATCATTAAAACTGCATTCCACAGAAGTTTTAACTTCATAACAATAATATCGAGTTAATTAACACGTTAATTAACAAAATAATCATAATATCTTACCGACAATCGGTTAACTTATTGTCTCCATTGCTTAACAGCATGGAGACATATTGTTCACTTTTTTCCACATCATCTTTTTTTCTTCTTTTTTTCCCCGTTTTTCTCCCCACCGTTTTTCCAAATTCCCTATCTGTTTCTATGTTAAATCCTTGTCCTATCTCTTAACATGGGAGCCAAACAAGTCCGGGCATGCTTCGCCCTCTTTTCCACTGCGGGCGAGTCAACCCGCCATCTCGCCCCACCATGTCGCCCCGCCAACTCGCCCCACAATGTCGCCCCGCCAACTCGCCCCACCATCTCGCCCCACCAACTCGTCCCACCAACTCGCCCCACGATCACGCCCCGCCATCTCGCCCCGCCATGTGACGTACATGAGTCGATTTGACGTTTCGCGCTCTTTTCAACTGCGGTCTACTCGACTGCGTATCTACATGTCATATACGAGTCGACTCAACTTTTGACGCTCTTTTCAACTGCGGTCGACTCAACTGCGTACCCACGTGTCGTATATGACTCGACTCGACTTTTCGCGCGCTTTTCAACTGCGGACCAATCAAATGCGTACCCATGTGTCGTATATGAGTCGAGTCAACTTTTGACGCTCTTTTCAACTGCGGTCAACTCAACTGCGTACCCACGTGTCGTGTATGAGTCGACTCAACTTTTGACGCTCTTTTCAACTGCGGTCGACTCGACTGCGTACCCACGTGTCGTTCATGAGTCGACCCAACTTTTGACGCTCTTTTCAACTGCGGTCGACTCAACTGCGCACCCACGTGTCGTATATGAGACGACCCAACTTTTGACGCTCTTTTCAATTGCAAATTTTCCAGCTAATGAATAATTTTAAAGTCTTCTTCATTCGATTGCTACGCAAAAACATACATAGCAAATAACAAAGACAATTCATTCACTGAACATTATTTAAATGGGATCTAAAGTACGGCAGACAAAACCAGGCTACCTAGAACTAACTACTGCGAGAGAGTTTAAAAAAGCGAACACAAAAACTGAATTAAATTATAGCTACGTAAGTACTGTACTGTGGTGCAGAAAAGAAAGCAATGGAGACAAACTATTCCTCGGTGAGGGTAGTACTATGTTTTCAATAATTAACTACAACCTTACAAGTTAATTGATTAAATTATTTTTCAATATTTATTCCTTGGGGAATCACGTGATAAACTATTGAGAATCACGGTGTCACTTCAAGTTAAATAAATTCAACTCGAGTTATACATATTACGTAATCATGAAAAGTGTATCCACACAGTTTTCATTGAGTTAATTAACAGGTTAATTAACAAGATTATCACAATATTTTACCGACAGTCGGTTAAACTATTACCCGAAGGATACAGTTAAAAGGTTCCCGGAATTATCTCAATTGGCCAAGATAATTACATCATCCGCAACGGTAATCCACATAACCAACAACTCAGTTGTCGAGAGTGACTCTTTGTCAGTTGGCACGGCGTTGGGAAATATTTCACTTCAAAAATAATAAAATTAAAAAATTTAAAAAAACCGGGTTGGCATCTTGGATGTCTGTATATGGAAAACCCACACACCACCGGTCGGTCGGTTGTTGAACCTTATGGCCACAAACAGCGTTTGGGTTCCCTCTGTGATATTGTTATTTTTTTCGAAATTTTTTTGTTGTTGGAATTTCTTGGTCGAGAGTTGAAAATTTTTGTCAATTTTTCTCATGAAAGGAGAAAACCACACGAGTTAATTGCCATACACCCGGAATGCGGCGATTGTGGATATTGGTCCATTCGGACCTGCGCTTAACAACTGGTGTCTTTTTTCTCTGTCTTGTTTTTTTTAGGGGGTTACTTTTTTGACCGATTATAAGTTTGTTAAACCAGAGTCGAACCAAGTTTGTTTCCGTCTTGCTGTGTCACTGTACTGGACTTGCAGTTTAAATTACTAATATGATTNGATAGATGGATAGATGGATAGATGGACAGAAAGACAGACAGCCAGATGGGTAGATAGCCACTTCTCTGCAACAAACATAGACAGAGAGATAGATAATTAGACAGATAGGCAGATAGATAGAAAGGCAGACAGACAGATAGACAGATAGATGAATAGATGGACAGAAAGACAGAAAAACAGATAGCTAGATAGGTAGATAGCCACTTCTCTGCAACAAGCGTAGACAGACAGATAGATAGATAGATAGATAGGTAGATAGATAGATAGAAAGACAGACAAACAGTTAGAAACATAGATGGATAGATGGACAGAAAAGACAGACAGCTAGATAGATAGATAGCCACTTATCTGCAATAAACATAGACAGATAGATAGATGGATAGATAGAATCTGCAATAAGATATACAGAAGATTCATAAATAACTCGCATTTTGCTTCAAGTGGAGACAACTACAGAGAAAATATTTAAATAACTTTGTAATATGATTCTAAATCTATATATAGTTATATACATAATATTCTAATAACACATTAAATGTAATAGTTTTAAGACAGAACACGCGATTTGACTGTGAAACCTTGAGAACACCAATTGCTCAAAGTGGAAACAACAATCGATGGAATTTAGAAATCTCTCTGTTCTATCGTTTTTAACATGTTCAGGTTCTATTAACAAAACCATAGGACCTTTTCCAGCTTTCCAATTTCCCCATTGGTTAACCATAGCGCGCGATAAATGTCCAGTGAAGGCGTGTTTGTAAGTATTACCTCGCTGAATTATCGATGATTGCCTTTAACAACGAGGTTCATCGTCGATTTGTTTTCGGCGCTTGTGGAATGTGTGGCGCCAAAATGGGAACACGAATGGAAAATGACTTGAAAGTTCAAAAACGGCGCCTAAGTTGCCCAAATTATAGAGTAGCCAAATGGTAAAGCACACCTGTAATCCGGAAATTACGAGTAATTGATCAATCAGGAAGTCTTCCCACAGAAACCTCTGGTAATCGACTTGTTAGCCGGTACAGCGGAAGGAACCCGTTGTCAGTGTTTTGACTCCCGGTTTTTTCAAACTGCTCCGAGAGCTATAATATGCTGGCTTCAAAAAAGGTTATTTTATGCCCTGGTGTTTAAGTAAGACTGAATTTAAGTAAGAAGTAAATCTAATCAATTTGGAAAATATCGGTGATTATTGATCAGGTGTTGATTGTTTGAGTACCTGATAATATGTAGCTGTTTTTATAGTGTTGTTTAGTCAAATTGGAAAACAGGAATTTGAAAAATAACGACATTATCTCGTACTGTCTTTAAGTTAAAATACATCGATCTATAATTCTTAACCATTATATTAACTACAATACTAAAAGTGATAAATTAATAAAAGTTAGAATCGACGAGAAACTTAATTTCCATGTCTATCAAAGAGTATTTAACGCTTACGCGATATTTATCTTTTTTATATCATTAATAATACTTTTACCTTTTATCGTAATAAATATTTATCCAATATCTATTTTATACTAACATAATTACGTTCAGTTAAGAATTAGAACGGTCTTATTAACGGTAAAAGTTAATGCAAAATTTCTAAACTAATGACAAATATCTTGCGCTGGAAATCTGGCAACGCCGCGCGTTGAAAAACCGTTGGAAGTTCAAAGCAGCCAACGGCGCCCTCATCAACAACAATTATCGGAGGCTGTTGTGTGTCTTCAAATCAGGCTGCCGCACGGTGATGAGATAATGACACCAGCGCGGGGCTAATTTAACCAACAGCTTTTTCCGTATTCCGATTAAACTAAGATGGAGGACTACGTTCCCATCACGGGACCCTACAGGGCCACTCGATTGGTAAACTGCGTTTCTTATTCTACATATGTTTTCCATTTTTCTGACATGTGATTTAAACTTTAGTGGAACGAAGCAGTCCGAAGTTTCTGCGGTGGGGTACCTGTCAAACGTCACTGGCGTCAATTCCGCTCCTACGAGAATTGCTTCACCGCCAGCGAGGCCGTTTCCTGGTTTCACGAACAGCTGCAGAAGAACCCGCACTTCGGACCGAGTGTCACTAAAGAGCAGACGCAGCGTCTTTTGTGCAAGTTTCTGAAATCGGGAATTTTTGAAGACGTTCGGGGAATCGAGTCTACGGCGGATAACTTCAAGGATAATTCGGGCCTTTACCGGTATGACCAAAGACACGTAATGTTTAATGTGTTGATCACATTGTTCGTGCTTTCATTCCAGGCTCACTGCCCGTTCACCGCTGCGAAATCCCCGTACCCCGGGCCGCAATCCGCTCGGTTCCGCCTCGAGCCGGCTGAATCAGAATGCGGAGCCTAACACAACTCCAAAACTTGGACCGGCAAAAACGAACCACGAAGTTCCATCTCGACCTGAGGGGCGTAGAACTGCCGATGCCACTGCTCGAGATAATACGTTGATTCAGTGTCGCCTCACTGCTAAGCAGCTTTGTCGGCAAGATGTTGAGAATGTTTGGAAAAACATGACTATCAATCAGTTGTGCAATACCACTGCAGCTAATACAGTGTCAGACATTCTGGACCCTTCAGTCATTAAAGGTAATCAATCAAAATGAAGATTCCTTTTTTTATATATTGTGAAATTTTAATATCTTAGTTAGAGAGTAAGGTTATAGCAATACAATACAGGTCATTAGGTAACTAATTCATTAATAAGCATAGACTCTGTTACGGAAGTAAAAGGCCATGATTGGGATTATATAGGTCAGTGGGTACTGTGGAATGTCTCTCGAGTTGGTCCCCGAGGTGTCGTCCAGCCCATGGAGGATGTGGATTGCCCGCCATCGTGGGTTCTCTATGCAATGAAGTCCCTTGTAAGTTACCCAGAAAGCGCCAAATTGCCCGGCTACCAAGGCTCGGAGCTGGATGTCTTCAAAGTCATCTGCGACTATTTTACCAACTCGTCGGGGCCGTTAACCACTTTCAACCTGTACAATGCTTTCACTGAGGTCTTTGTTCGTTCAGAGCTGGCCGACTTGAACTTCCGCTCTAAAAGCGGCGAAGAAGATGACAACGTCAGCATAGCTTCGGACGACTCAGTTCAGAGCCTCGTTATCAAGATGGCGACCCCGGTTCGCAATGGGCATCAGATTTCTTCACCTTCACTTCCAACTGTAAAAAGTCCAGTACGTTTCCAGCGATGGAGGAGCCTCAAATCAAAGCAGGGACAACCAGAATCTCGTTCCAATCTACCACAGAGTTGTGCTGTTCCCCCGGTGATCCCCCGCAACGCCTGTTACGAGACGGCCTTCACGTCGGCAGAACCCGAGACCCGCATCATCTCCCAGCACGAAGTCGTACGTCGAAGGCCTCTGAATCCCGCGAACTCGTACCTCAGCTTGGACAGACTCCGCAGCAAATCAGGCGGTTACGTCAACCTGGCTGTCTACGCTTCTGCGGAGAACCTCGGCAGTGAACGGTACTTGAACACAATGGAAGAATCTTCGTGGGCTTTTGACTCGTTGCTCAATTCGAGGAGTGTGTCGAGCTTAAGCTCGTTTCGCTCACCACTGACAGGCAAGCAAATGAATCATTTGTACTAATATATCGTATTGTAAATTATGATTCTATTCAACAAGTACTAGAGCTATTTTTCCTAAATTCGTTAAAATTTGTCAATTATTTTCCAGGATTAAGTCCGGCTCTGTCGTGCTACAGCAATCAGACGCAGTCGCACGACTACGAGAATCTGCGAAGCTACAGCACCTCGTACAATGAGGATGCCTCGCCAGCCTCGTGTTCTTCATCACAACTGCGTCACTA